>CM038678.1:169927081-170093103 GCA_021605205.1 Aegilops longissima
CTGTCCCAACGGTGAGCCGACATGTGTTTCCTCCAGCCAATGATGGTTTTACACGTGGAAAATCCCCATTGGTCGTGGCTGTTAGCGGGTTATCAGATCCAAAACTGGACCTGATAGCTTAACTGCGTTCCGTTACGGTGGATGCCACGTGTTGGTCACCCTTGACGAAAGCACTTCTGTGACGCGTGATTTATCGTCATGGAAGTGGACACTTCCGTGATGATAATTTTGGTAATGTCATGGAACACTTCTACGACAGCACAAAGGTATGACTATCTTGATTCTGTCATAAATTTGTCATGGATGTACATGCATGACAAAAAACGTGACCTACTGTGATAAACACGTATCATCACGGAAGTGTATTTTTTTGTAGTGACTGTACTTAATGTCTAAATATGCAATCCTAGGCTACATAGCAACAAGGAAGAGTGTTACATTAATGTTCTAATGATGTCTAGATATACGTAGAAGAGCAGAAGCAGCAACAGCAGCAACAACAACAACAACAACAACAACAACAACAACAACAACAACAACAACAACAACAACAACAACAACAACAACAACAACAACAACAACAACAACAACAACAACAACAACAACAACAACAACAACAACAACAACAACAAGAACAACAACAACAACACAACCCTGTTTGGATACTCAACTTAGCTAGAGGTTAGAGTTAGTTTCTAGCTCATTACTAACCCTGAACTAACTCCATCCAAAGAGTTGTTTGGATGGCAGGGTTAGTTTGACAATAAATGCACTAGGAGAACTAGCTCCAATTAGCACCTCTTGGGTTGGATAGTTTTTTTGGGGTGGGTTATAGATGCAACTATCTCAAACTAGCCCTCATGTTTAGATATACTTTAGGGCTATTTGAGCCCGAACTAGCTCAAACTAACTGTAACCCATGGATACAGCAGCTGTTAATCAGCCGATAATTTGTAAGAATGAACTAAACTCCTTACAGCCCATAATATAAGATGTTAATTCATATAATATGTGAGTATATTGGATGTTATAAGATACTCCCTCCGTTCCTAAATATTTGTCTTTTGTGTGTTTGTTTCGCTCGCGGAAAGGTAACGGGTGGCTAATATTTTCCATGCTGGATGTGTTATTCTCATGATGAGTGTTTATTCACTTGTCATTGCACGAGAGTAAGGCAAAGGTTTTAGGGATGCCCAGTCCCGAAATGCAAAAATGAATTTACTTTATGTTGTCAAATAATAAAATCCTTGGAAAGTGTTGGTATGGAGGGCAACTGTGGATACGGCTGTCGGTGTTAAAACTGGCGAATCTCAGGTAGGGGGTCCAGAACTATGCGTCTAAGGCTAATAGTAACAGGAGGCGGGGGACACAATGTTTATCCAGGTTCGGGCCCTCTTGATGGAGGTAATACCCTACTTCCTGCTTGATTGATCTTGATGATATGAGTATTACAAGAGTTGATCTACCACGAGATCGTAGAGGCTAAACCCTAGAAGCTAGCCTATGATTATGATTGTTGTTGTCCTACGGACTAAACCCTCCGGTTTATATAGACACCGGAGGGGGCTAGGGTTACACAGAGTCGGTTACAAGGGAGGAGATCTACATATCCGAATTGCCAAGCTTGCCTTCCACGCCAAGGAGAGTCCCATCCGGACACGGGACGAAGTCTTCAATCTTGTATCTTCATAGTCCAACAGTGTGGCAAAAGTATATAGACCGGCTGTCTGAGGACCCCCTAATCCAGGACTCCCTCAGTAGCCCCTGAACCAGGCTTCAATGACGATGAGTCCGGCGCGCAGATTGTCTTCGGCATTGCAAGGCGGGTTCTTCCACCGAATACTCCATAGAAGAATTTGAACACAAGGATCATGTCCGGCTCTGCAAAACAAATTCCACATACCATCGTAGAGAATATAATATTTCCACAAATCTAATCTGCTGACAATTTTTCGTAGCGTGACATCACGCCATGGCCCGGTCATTATTCGAACCGTTTTTCTCAACCAGCTACTACACATATTGCGAGGCGGTTTTCTTGGCACGTCTTGTCGAAGCAGAGATCGTGTCCCCTTATCACGGGATTCTCATCAATACGGGTGTGGGTAACCCAACCATGCCATTAATCACGGTGCTTGGGGAATAAGCGAGTTTACCAGGCAGGTGAGGAGGCGCACAGTTTCCTCTGCCCTTATAAAGGGACAAGGACTCATCCTTTTTACCCACGCCTTCTTCTTCCCTGCCCATCCATTCTCGCGCACTCGAGTCCAGCGCCTAAGTTCGCATTTTCTCTGCAAAACCACTCCAAACATGTCTGGAGTGGGAGGCAAGTGGATGGTCTCCTCCATTATGGAGGATAACATTACGAAGCTCCAGGAAGCCGGATACCTGGCTGCAGATATCGCGCACCGGCTCCCAGACGCGGGGCAGATCGTCCCCACCCCTGAACCTCACGAAAGGGTTGTATTCCTTACCCATTTCGTCCGTGGCCTGGGATTTCCCCTCCACCCATTTGTCCGCGGGCTCATGTTCTACTACGGGCTGGACTTCCATGATCTAGCCCCCAATTTCATCCTCAATGTCTCGGCGTTTATCGTCGTGTGCGAGGCCTTGCTCTGCATCAAGCCCCACTTCGGCCTGTGGCTTAAGACCTTCAATGTTAAACCGAAGATGGTGGTCGGCCAGCAAGCGGAGTGCGGAGGCGCCATGGGTGGGCAAAATGCCCAACATCACCTGGCTCAAAGGCTCCTATGTGGAGACCGTAAAGGGGTGGCAATCAGGGTGGTTCTACATCACAGAGCCGCACGACACCAACTGGGTGGTGGCCTACGAATTTTGACCCGGCATCCCCATGCGGCTCACCTCCTGGAAAGAGAAGGGCCTATCCTGGGGTTCATCGGTGGAGCTGACCGGACTCCAGAACTGCATCAAAAACATGATAAGCAAGAAAATCAAGCTTGTCAACGTGGTCCAAGTCATGCTCTTCCGCCGGATCCTCCCGTGTCAAAGACGGGCGTTTAATATGTGGGAGTTCGACCCAGCTAAGCACCAGACGCTGCGAGAGCTCTTCGACACAATGCACCAGGACATCTGGAAGGTGCTGTTCAAGTCTGCTGAGGTACCTCCTCCCCTTACCGAGGATCGCGGACTTAGCGCAAAGCGCCTCGCCAATCCGATAAGATTCTTATATCTCATAAGATGTTTCTTTCCCTAGTATAATCATGTGAGGGATCTAAGCATTCACGCCATTTAACATGACTGGGTCGCGACAGCGGAGCGGATCGATTGTCCGGCCCCACTGCCCAAAGATCCAGCAAGGGCTCTCTTAACGGAGATGATGGTTCCGGCGCCCTATGAGGTGCCGGAGAAGAAGGCCAAGAAGAAGGTCACGGGGACCAGGAAAGGTTTCTGGCGCAAGGTTGTATCGGACTCATCATCCGATAACACCGAGGCGCCCTCCACCCACAAAAACGAGGAGGAAGAAGAGGAAAGTTATCCCCCCCAGCCGGGGGAGACAAGAAAAAGAAGGCCGCCCCGTGTGGGGAGGCCGAAGGGTCCAAGAAGGGAAGGACTCTCCTTCCGGACTGCTCCACAACAGCCGCTTTCAGCGACGAGGAGTGGTTACCCAGGGACAAGCCCCTGGCGAAGTTGTAAGTATCCAGATACCATAATAGTTCTTGGTATGCTTTATTTTATTGCCTCTTATCATGCCGAACATGATCATGTAGCCCATCCAAAGCCCATATTGACGTATCCTCTTCGGATCAGTCTTTGGGCCAGTCGGAGATGAGCAGCGATTTACTCCCGACCGCCTCCTCCCCCCCACCCTACGGACGACGTCGAGGTGTTGTCTCAAAGGGCACTGAACCAAGGGGAGACAGCTCTGGAGGTGCCCAAGGCGAAGTTCCAGACGCTGGGCGCAGGAGGGGCAAGACTCCCATGGGCACTAATGCCGGGGGCAGCAAGTCTAGCCCCCAACCGAATACTGTGCCGGAACCTCCAGTGGTTCCGAATTCTGTCAGGCGACCCCTTGCAAAGGGGGGCAATCCATCTATGCCGATGGCCTTTGTCCATCCAGAGGCATTGGACAATTTGCTGGAAGCGCTTCGTGGCGCTTCCATTGACGAAGAGCACCGCACTATCATGAGTGCGGTGATCGAGAAGGTTCGGTCCGTGAAAAGCGTACTGACTGAAGCCTGTGCCAGCCTCCTAACAGGCTTTGAGGTAAGTAATCAAATTATGAGAAATTTTACAGCATAGACAGTAGCCCCTGATGCTCTGTTTGGTGTTCGCAAAGAAAGGCCGAACAAAGGATCAAATAATAATCACAGGAGTTTAATCAGAATATGTCTATGTGAATAAGCAGGCTTCGCTGCTGGCCGCTGCCGCTCGCACAGCGGAGGTCGCCACACTGAAACGGGACCTTAAGCGGTCCGAGGAAGAGCTTGTCCTTACCAAGAGGCAGCTCGAATAGAACAAAGGTAAGTAACACCCTGTCTGTTTTTTGATAAAGAAAAAAGGAAGGTGGTTTTTAGATCACAGGATCGTCATGAATTTTGCTAGGGGACACGACCGAAGTGGCGACCCTGAAGAAGGCGCTGTCCGAGGCCGAAGGCAAAGCGGCCAAGGAGCGCGCTGAGCGCGAAAAGCAAGAGGCCCGAGTCGGCGAGGTTTAGCAAGAGCTCCAGGAGTTTATCAAGAAGTACAAGTCCTTGGAGCGTGACTCTAACATGCAAGGGTCCGAGCTTGCGAAGGCCCTTGAGAACGCACAAAATGCCAAGGCCGAAGCCCAAAAGGCCCTCCAGGAAATTGAGGCGGTCAAGAAGATAGCGGCGGGTAAGGCATTCATTATGCAAAGCAAGCATGTGAAGGAAACTTTCCTTTTACTTACCCGAATTCGGAGCTCTCCAGGAGCGTTCACAGATCTACCCAGCAGTGTGTCGGATGCCGCGGAGTTCTACCGGGCCGAGGAAGGGAGCTCGACGGAGAAGTTGTTCTGGTCTTAGTATACTGGGACTGAACATCTGATGCCCTTGAGTGACTAGTTGAAGCAACTGGTCGAGCTTCACAAGGCGGCCGAACTGGCCATGAAGGGCCTTATAGTCCAGATGTGGCCTGGCGAGCCCCTGCCTGGCAGCTATTTCGGCCTGGTAAGGCGGCTTGTGAATGCCTGCCCACGGTTTGAAGTTATAAAGCGGTCTGTCTGCATTGAGGGTGCGCGCAAGGCTTTTGCCCGGGCGAAAGTGCACTGGGCGAAGATGGACGCTGAGAAACTGGTGAAGGAGGGGCCGTCGGAGGGCAAGGAGCATCGCCACCCCGAAAAGTATTATGACAGTGTCCTGAAGGGTGCTCGCCTTGTGGTAGAGGAATGTGCTAAGGATGTAATATTTGAATGAATGTACTCATGTGATCCTGTAATATGAAACGAGTTCATGTGCGCTAAGTAACGCTTGTTAATTTAAAATATTACCTTCTGTGCGGCCGTTTATAAAATTGAGAGTTGGCCAGTCGTCGGCTTCTGCCCCAATGTAACTAGTACTGAGGTGTTCGGGATAAACCTGATCACTCTTTATCCCAGTTTTGGGTCCTTCGAAAGAGGTGTTCAGCACAACGAACCAGGCAATCAGACTATAAAGCTTTATCACTCTCACTTAGCCATAGAAGTCTACAATTTTAAATTTTGGCGAAGCCCCTAGTATTCGGATGGCCGAACTTGGGGCGCTATATACGCCTAAAACGAACAAGGCCGACTCCTCGCCCGAAGCGGAAAAAATCTTTAAGGATTTGAGACCTCTCGAACAGCAACCAGCTCTCGCCTCATCATGACAGTCAGTTTTCGGCTTTCTCTACTGAGGTGTTCATCCGGAAGAACCGGGACACAATCGCAGTAGTTCTCCTAGCGCTACCTTAGCCGATATAGCGAAACGTAGGGTACCAAAACATGGGAGCCGGGCAAACCCAACTATTGACCTAAGACATGATTCGGAGCTGATGCATATAATGCTATAAGTTCGGGGTGTCGCACTGTCGAAAGTGTTCGGACTTTTCTTCCCGTGTTATGGGGTACACTGAAGCCCCTGGCGCACTGGACGTATCAGAATGTACGGGTTCAATTTGTCGTAAATAAGCAGACAGGGAAAATATATGAAGAAGTGCAATAATGAGCTAATGATGTACATTGTTATTTAAATGGTACGTCAAAGCGTATGCATACATGTAGTGCAATAAGTAAAAAATAGGACTATTTGACTTGTCCTATCTAAGGGCAAGCTGCGTGTGGGTATGCAAAACAGGTATATTGATCGTTATCAGAGACCACCTGTGGACTCCCTTGTACGTCAAAGCTTCTAGCTTCCTTGGTGTTTCCTTCCCGTGATGGGTCCGATAACCAGACAATCGGAGAGGGCCTTCAGAGAATAGGGGCCTGAAAGGAATAAAATGTTAAAGGTATACATGTCCTGAAGCAGTTGAGCCGCATTGTGGGCCGTGCCATGTCCGTGCCTCCGCCTATGCCCATGGTATCTTGAGTGCGTAATTATGTACACGCGGCGCAAATTTCACCGCTTGATTGGGACTAGGACGAAGGCCGAATTGCTAGGCGAGCTCTAAACGTGCCTGGCGATCCTCTTGCAGGGTACTCCGGACTCGCTTGAAGGTGTCCGGGGTCTTTTTCGCCGAATTGGTGGTTTGCCTCATAAGGCTGCTTTGTGCTTCTGCTGCGAGGGCCGCAGTGTGCTCCTTCGAGCGGAGCAAGCATTCTATATTTCCATTAACTGTTATAACCCCGCGAGGTCCTGGCATTTTGAGCTTGAGGTATGCATAATGCGGTACCGCATTGAATCTAGAAAATGCGGTTTGTCCGAGCAGTGCGTGATAGCCACTATGGAAGGGGACGATATCGAAGATTAACTCCTCACTTCGGAAGTTGTCCGGAGATCCGAAGACCACTTCCAGTGTGATTGAGCCCGTGCAACAGGCCTCTACACCTGGTATGACACCTTTAAAGGTGGTTTTGTGGGTTTGATCCTTGAAGGGTCTATACCCATTTTGCGCATTGTATCCTGACAGAGCAGGTTCAGGCTGCTGCCACCATCCATAAGGACTCGAGTGAGGTGAAATTCGTCAATGATGGGGTCAAGGACCAATGCGGTAGAACCGCCATAACGGATACTGGTAGGGTGGTCCTTGCGATCGAAGGTGATCGGACAAGAAGACCATGGGTTGAACTTTGGGGCAACTGGCTCCATCGCATAGATGTCCCTCAGTGCACGCTTCCGTTCCCGCTTGGGAATATGGGTTGCGTATATCATGTTTACCGTTTTCATTTGGGGAGGAAATTTCTTCTGTCCTCCTATGTTCGGCGGCCAGGGCTCGTCCTCATCGTTGCTATGCAGCCCCTTTTCCTTGTTTTCGGCATTCAACTTGCCGGCCTGTTTGAACACCCAGCATTCTCTGTTGGTGTGGCTGGCTGGTTTATCGGGGGTGCTGTGAATTTGGCACGAACGATCGAGTATGCGGTCTAAGCTAGACGGGCCCGGATTGCTTCTTTTGAACGACATTTTTCGCTGACCGGATTTAGAGCCACTGAATCCAGCATTAACTGCCGTGTCTTCAGCGTTGTCGCCGTTGTTGCGGCGCTTGTGTCTGTTGCGACATGGCCTGCCATTGCTATCTTTGGCATCTGAATTGCCAGGGTTTCTTGATGTGCTGTTGCTGTGAGCCAGCCAGCTATCTTCGCCCGCACAAAAGCGGGTCATGAGTGTCGTGAGGGCTGCCATGGACTTCGGCCTTTATTGGCCGAGGTGTCGGGCGAGCCACTCGTCGCGGATATTATGCTTAAATGCCCATAAGGCCTTGGCATCCGTACAGTCGACAATTTGGTTCTTTTTAGTTAGGAACTGAGTCCAGAATTTCCTGGCTGATTCCCCTGGTTGTTGGATTATGTGACTCAAGTCATTGGCATCCGGTGGTCGCACATAAGTGCCCTGGAAGTTGTCGAGGAATGCGTCCTCCAAATTCTCCCAACTGCTTATGGAGTTTGCCGGCAGGCTATTGAGCCAATGCCGAGCAGGTCCTTTGAGTTTTAATGGGAGGTACTTGATGGCATGTAGATCGTTACCACGAGCCATGTGGATGTGGAGGAGGAAATCTTTAATTCATACTGTGGGGTCTGTTGTACCATCATATGATTCAATGTTCACGGGTTAAAAACCTTCTGGGAATTCGTGATCCATTACTTCATCAGTGAAGCATAGGGGGGGTGCGGCGCCTCTGTGCCGGGCTATATCACGACGCAGTTCATACGAGTCTTGTTTGTTGTATTCGTCCCGGCCGGATTTGCTTTTAGTATATCTGGCGTGACGATCATCATCACGCGTTGGGGCGTGCCCGCGTTATCCGTAGATCGATCTTGCATGTCCTGCTTTGTTTCCCAATACGTCTCACAGGTCTTGCATGTTACCCCGGGCCTTGGTATTTTTCTTTGACTGGCGGCGGGGCGCGGGCTGGACTTCGGCCTGATATGCCGCATTGTCTCAGCCATGAGGTGGCCGGTCAGCCGCATCATACGCTGGAAGCGTAGGCTTTAATGCTTCCTCGTCGAGTTGGGGTAGCAACCTGCGCTTTGGGTAAATTTTGGTTGGGCGCTCGAGTTCGTATTCCTCGGCCGCCAGGACCTCAGTCCATCTATCCGCTAGCAGATCTTGGTCAGCTTGAAGCTGCTGCTGCTTTTTCTTCAGGCTTTTTGCTGTGGCTATAAGCTGGCGCTTGAAGCGCTCCTGTTCGACGGGATCCTCAGGCACGATAAATTCTTTGTCGCCAAGGCTCACCTCGTCTTCGGAGAGAGGCATGTAATTGTCATCCTCTGACTCTCCGTCTGCTGCCTGTTCCTTAGGGCTAACTTGCCCATCCTCCCGCTCGAGGCCTAGCTGGAGGGGATTGTCTTCGTCTTCGGCACTATCCGCAACGTTATTGTCTCTTGTGCCGGTATCGCCGCTTTTGCTATGGCGGGGCTTAGAGCGGCGCCGTTGACGCCGGTGCTTAGATTGCTTCTCGAGGGGATTATCCTCTGTTGCCTTATTGCCATCGCTTTCTTTGGTGGTGTCCACCATGTATATATCATATGATGAGGTGGCAGTCTAGCGCCCTATGGGCGGTGGTTCCTGTTCTTCTCCTACATCGTCGTCCATACCGTCGATGTCTTCGGAGCCGAAATCAATCATGTCGGTTAAGTCATCGACAGTGGCTATTAAGTGGGTGGTGGGTGGGTAACGAATTTCTTCGTCGTCCACTTCCCACTCAAGCTGGATACAGTTCGGCCAAGGGCCTCCTGACAATGAGAGAGACCTTAATGAATTTAGTACATCGCCCAAGATCGAGTGCTGAAAGATATCCGCGGAGGAAAACTCCATGATCGGTGCCCAATCAGATTCGATAGGCACGGACGCAGGCGGTTCGGAGCCCGTGGTCGGGGACGAATCCAAGGATCCGGCAACACGGGTCTCGTAGGAGGTGAAATCAGTATTTGGCTCTATCGCCGCTGAGTGTGCGGCCTCCGTGGAGGGGTCCATCCACCCGTCCTTGGACGGCGCAATCTACTTCGGATTGAGGGCCGGAGTAGCCACAGGTGTGATCTCCCGAACACCGCCTGACGGCAGAGCTAAGTCGTGCTCATCGTGACTGTGCAGCGCACCTGACATGGGCTCGAATCCGTCGAAGATCAAGTCTCCGCGGATGTCGGCAGTATAGTTTAAGTTTCCAAACCTGACCTGACGGCCGGGGGCATGGCTCTCGATCTGCTCCAAACGGCCAAGCGACTTGGCCCGCAGTGCGAAGCCGCCGAACACGAAGGTCTGTCCGGGGAGAGAAACCTCACCCTGGATCGCATCGTTGCCGATGATCGAAGGAGACATCAAGCCTTATGGTGACGGCACAGTGGAACTCTCAATAAAAGCACCAATGTCGGTGTCAAAACCGGCGGATCTCGGGTAGGGAGTCCCGAACTGTGCGTCTAAGGCTAATGGTAACAGGAGGCGGGGGACACAATGTTTATCCAGGTTCGGGCCCTCTCGATGGAGGTAATACCCTACTTCCTGCTTGATTGATCTTGATGATATGAGTATTACAAGAGTTGATCTACCACGAGATCGTAGAGGCTAAACCCTAGAAGCTAGCCTATGATTATGATTGTTGTTGTCCTACGGACTAAACCCTCCGGTTTATATAGACACCGGAGGGGGCTAGGGTTACACAGAGTCGGTTAAAAGGGAGGAGATGTACATATCCGAATTGCCAAGCTTGCCTTCCACGCCAAGGAGAGTCCCATCCGGACACGGGACGAAGTCTTCAATCTTGTATCTTCATAGTCCAACAGTCCGGCCAAAGTATATAGTCCGGCTGTCCGAGGACCCCCTAATCCAGGACTCCCTCAACGGCTAGCCATGGAAAGTGAAAGTATGGTGGAAAAAAGAATAAACTTTATTTTATGTTTGGGAACCGCCTATGGCATATCTAGCATGGAAAGTGTTGGGAAGTCTAAGTCGTTTTCGTTGGTGGGATGGATACACCTCCCAAAATGTTTTTATCTCTAATTTTTCGCTTTGAGCTCTGGCACCTCTACAAATCCCTACTTCCCTCTGCGAAGGGCCTTTCTTTTACTTTATGCAATTTTTATTTTTGATTTTGAGTCACCATCTTCTCTTACAAAAGCACCAACTAAGAGGCAATATGATCGTACTTAAGTATTGGGTGTAGCTAATATGCGAGTGTGTTTCATGAATGGATCAATGTCTGAGCATGATGGGCTAGGGATAACTTATTTTAGCGTTGGTATTTTGAAAGACATGGTTGCTTGTTGATATGCTTGAGATCTAAATTATTATGTCAAAACTAGACTATTGCTTTGAACCACATAAAAGTCCAAATGTCAATGCTATAAAGAAAATAATATGATATGACATGATAGACAACACTCCACATATAAAATTCTGTCTTTATCACTTACCTACTCGAGGACGAGCAGGAGTTAAGCTTGGGGATGCTGATACGTCTCCAACGTATCTATAATTTTGATTGTTCCACGCTGTTTTATTATCAATCTTGGATGTTTTATAATCATTTTATATCATTTTTTGGTACTAACCTATTGACATAGTGCCAAGTGCCAGTTGCTGTTTTTTTGCATGTTTTTTACATCGCAGGAAATCAATATCAGACGGAGTCCAAATGCCATGAAACTTTACGGAGATTTTTTATGGACCAGAAGGAAGATATTCGGCCCTGGTTGCACCTGGGGGGAGTCCCGAGGAGGGGACAACCCACCAGGGTGTGCCAGGAGGCCTAGGCGCGCCCTGGTGGGTTGTGCCCACCTCGGGTGCCCCCCGGACCGCCTTTTTGCTCCATAAATACCCCAAAAATCCCAGAACCATAGGGGAGTCGACGAAATATTCATCCAGCCGCCGCAGAGTCCAGAACCACCAGATCCAATCTAGACACCATTTCGGATGGGGTTCACCACCTCCGATGATGCGTGAGTAGTTCTTTGTAGACCTTCAGGTCCGTAGTTAGTACCTAGATGGCTTCCTCTCTCTCGCTGAATTCTCAATACAATGCTCTCTTGGAGATCCATATGATGTAAATCTTTTTGCGGTGTGTTTGTTGGGATCTGATGAACTTTGAGTTTATGATCAGTTATATCTTTTTGTATCCATGAAAGTTATTTGAGTTTCTTTGATCTCTTATAGCCTCGTATTTCTTCTCCGATATTTGGGTTTTGTTTGGCCAACTTGATATATTTATCTTGCAATGGGAAGAGGTGCTTTATAGTGAGTTCGATCTTATGGTGCTTGATCCTAGTGACAGAAATGGAAACGACACTTATGTATCGTTGCTACTAAGGATAAAATGATGGGGTCTATCTCTACATAGATAGATCTTGTCTACATCATGTCATCGTTCTTATTGCATTACTCCGTTTTTCCATGAACTTAATACACTAGATGCATGCTGGATAGCGGTCGATGTGTGGAGTAATAGTAGTAGATGCAGGCAGAAGTCGGTCTACTAATCTTGGACATGATGCCAATATAATGATCATTGCCTGGATATCGTCATAATTATTTGAAGTTCTATCAATTGCCCAACAGTAATTTTTTTACCCAACGTTTGCTATATTTCTTGAGAGAAGCCACTAGTGAAATCTACGCCCCTGGGTCTTCTTTCTCATATTTGCCTTTGCGATCTACTTTTTCCTTGCATTTATTTTCAGCTCTATTAAACCAAAAATACAAAAATACTTTGGTGCACTTTATTTTATTTGAGATCTATTTATTCAATCTATTACAATCTTCTCCCGTCCACACGCTGTTTCTGGCGTCGTTACCCGAAAGGGATTGACAACCCCTTTAACACGTCGGGTTGTGAGGTGTTGTTATTTGTGCACAGGGGCTGTTTACATTGTGTTTCTTGGTTCTCCTACTGGTTTGATAACCTTGGTTTCATATCTAAGGGAAATACCTACCGCCGCTGTGTTGCATCATCCCTTCCTCTTTGGGGAAATACTGACGTAGCTTCAAGCGACATCAATCTATGCCAAGTTAAGACATACCAAGTACCCATCATAAACTCTCATCTCTCGCATTACATTTTTTGCCATTCGCCTGTTGTTTTCCTCTCCCCACTTCTAAATTGATTTTCGAAATATTTGCCTTTTCTTCGCCCCTCTTCCGTTCGTCTTATTCGCTTTGCTTTTGTGTGCTCGTGTGTTGGATTGCTAGCTTTTTCACAATGACTCAAGAGAATACCAAATTGTGTGACTTTTGCAATACCAACAATAATGATTTTATTAGTACTCTGATTGCTCCCGCTACTAATGCGGAATCTTGTGAAATTAATACTGCTTTGCAGAATCTTGTTATGAAAGATCAATTTTTCGGCCTTCCCAATGAAGATGTCGCATCCCATCTTAATAATTTCATTTATTTGTGTGATATACAAAAGAAAAAAGATGTGGACAATGATATTGTTAAATTGAAGCTATTTCTGTTCTTGCTTCAAGATCGTGCTAAAACTTGGTTTTCATCTTTACCTAAAAATAGTATTGATTCATGGAATAAGTGTAAAGATGCTTTATTTCCAAGTATTTTCCTCCCGCCAAGATCATCTCCCTCCGGAATGATATTATGAATTTTAAGCAAGTTGATCATGAACATGTTGCACAATCTTGGGAGAGGATGAAATTGATGATACGAAATTTCCCTACGCATGGTTTGAATTTGTGGATGATTATACAAAAAAAATATGCCGGATTGAATTTTGCTTCTAGAAATCTTTTAAGTTCAGCCGCGGGAGGGACTTTTATGGAAATTACTTTAGGAGAAGCTACTAAACTCCTAGATAATATTATGGTTAATTATTCTCAATGGCATACCGAAAGATCTTCCACTAGTAAAAAAGTGCATGCGATTGAAGAAATTAATGTTTTGAGTGGAAAGATGGATGAGCTTACGAAATTATTTGCTAAGAGTGCTCCGATTGATCCTAATGATATGCCTTTGTCTACTTTGATTGAGAATAATAATGAATCTATGGATGTGAATTTTGTTGGTAGGAACAATTTTGGTAATAATGCGTATAGAGGTAATTTTAATCCTAGGTCGTTTCCTAGTAATTCCTCTAATAATTTGTTGGGAAACGTAGTACTTCAAAAAATTCCTACAATCACGCAAGATCTATCTAGGATAAGCATAGCAACGAGCGGGGAGAGTGTGTCCACGTACCCTCGTAGACCGAAAGCGGAAGCGTTAAGTAACGCGGTTGATGTAGTCCAACATCTTCGCGATCCAACCGATCAAGTACCGAACGCGCGGCACCTCCGCGATCTGCACACGTTCATCTCGATGACGCCCCTCGAACTCTATATCCAGCTAAGGTTGAGGGAGAGTTCCGTCAGCATGACGGCGTATGACAGTGATGATGAAGTTACCGGCGCAGGGCTTCGCTTAAGCACTGCGACGATATGACCGAGGTGTTAACTTTGGAGGGGGGCGCCGCACACGGCTAGGAACAATTGATATGTGTTCTAGGGGTGCCCTCCCCACGTATATAAAGGAGGGAGAGGGAGGGAGGCAGCCTAGGGCGTGCCCAAGTAGGAGGAATCCTACTTGGGCCCCTAGTCCAATTTGGCCCCCCTTACCATATTTGGACAAAGGGGAAAGGAAGGAGGGGGGAGGGGAAGGAAGTAGGAGTCCTACTTCGTACTTTCCTTTTCCTCCTCTCCTTTCCCTTTCTCCCCACTTGGCTGGCCCTATAGGGGGTGCACTAGCTCCTTGTTGGCTGGTGTGTTCCCTTACTTGGCCCATAAAGCCATATTTTGCCGAGGGTTGCCCGGAACCCCTTCCAGTGACACGGTATCACCCGGAACACTTCCGGCGTCCGAATATAACCTTCCAATATATGAATCTTTACCTCTCGACCATTTTGAGACTCCTCATCATGTGCGTGATCTCATCCGGGACTCTGAACGGTCATCAAATCACATAACTCATAATACAAATCGTCATCGAACGTTAAGCGTGCGTACCCTACGGGTTCGAGAACTATGTAGACATAACCAAGACACATCTCCGGTCAATAATCAATAGTGGAACCTGGATGCTCATATTCGCTCCTACATATTCTACGAAGATCTTTATCGGTCAAACCGCATAACAACATACATTATTCCCTTTATCATCAGTATGTTACTTGCCCGAGATTCGGTTGTCGGTATGCTCATACCTAGTTCAATCTCGTTACCGGCAAGTCTCTTTACTCGTTCCGTAATGCATCATCCTGCAACTACCTCATTAGCCACATTGCTTGCAAGGCTTATAGTGATGTGCAATACCGAGAGGGCCCAGAGATACCTCTCCGATACACGGAGTGACAAATCCTAATCTCGATCTATGCCAACCCAACAAACACCTTCGGAGACACCTGCAGAACATATTTATAATCACCCAGTTACGTTGTTATGTTTGATAGCACACAAGGTTTTCCTCCGGTATTCAGGAGTTGCATAATCTCATAGTCAGAGGAACATGTATAAGTCCTGAAGAAAGCAATAGCAATAAAACTTAACGATCATAGTGCTAAGCTAACGGATGGGTCTTGTCCATCACATCATTCTCCTAATGATGTGACCCCATTCATCAAATGACAACACATGTCTATGCTTAGGAAACATAACCATCTTTGATAAACGAGCTAGTCAAGTAGAGGCATACTAGGGACACTTATGTTTTGTCTATGTATTCACACATGTACTAAGTTTACGGTTAATACAATTCTAGCATGAATAATAAACATTTATCATTAAATAAGGAAATAAATAATAACTTTATTATTGCCTCTAGGGCATATTTCCTTCAGCCTCCCACTTTCACTAGAGTCAATAATCTAGTTCACACCGCCATGTGATTTAACACCAATAGTTCACATCACCATGTGATTAACACCCATAGTTCAGATCGCCATGTGACCAACACTCAAAGGGTTTACTAGAGTCAACAATCTAGTTCACATCGCTATGTGATTAACACCCAAGAGCACTAAGGTGTGATCATGTTTTGCTTGTGAGATAAATTTTAGTCTACGGTTCTGCAACATTCAGATCCATATGTATTTTGCAAATTTCTATGTCTACAATGCTCTGCACGGAGCTACTCTAGCTAATTGCTCCCACTTTCAATATGTATCTAGATCGAGACTCAGAGTCATCCAGATCGGTGTCAAAGCTTGCATCGACGTAACTCTTTACGATGAACTCTTTATTACCTCCATAACCCAGAAATATTTCCTTAGTTCTCTAAGGATAATTTTGACCGTTATTCAGTGATCTACTCCTAGATCACTATTGTACTCCCTTGCCAAACTCAGGGTAGGGTATACAATAGGTCCGGTACACAACATGGCATACTTTATAGAACCTATGGCTGAGGCATAGGGAATGACTTTCATTCTCTCTCTATCTTCTGTCGTGGTCGGGCTTTGACTTTTACTCAACTTCACACCTTGCCATACAGGCAAGAACTCCTTCTTTGACTGTTCAATTTTGAACTACTTCAAAATCTTTTCAAGGTATGTACTCATTGAAAAAACTTATCAAGCATTTTGATCTATCTCTATAGATCTTGATGCTCAATATGTAAGCAGCTTTACCGAGGTCTTTCTTTCAAAAAACTCCTTTATGCTTTCCAGGAAATTCTACATCATTTCCGATCAATAATATGTCTTTCACATATACTTATCAGAAAACTGTAGTGCTCCCACTCACTTTCTTGTAAATACAGGCTTCACCGCAAGTCTGTACAAATCTATATGCTTTGATCAACTCATCAAAGCGTATATTCCAACTCTGAGATGCTTACACCAGTCCATAGATGGATCGCTGGAGCTTGCACACTTTGTTAGCACCTTTAGGATTGACAAAACCTTCTTGTTGTATCATATACAACTCTTCTTTAAGAAATCCATTAAGGAATGCAGTTTTGACATCCATTTGCCAGATTTCATCAAATGTGGTAATTGCTAACATGATTCGGACAGACTTAAGCATCGCTATGAGTGAGAAAATCTCATCGTAGTCAACACCTTGATCTTGTCGAAAACTTTTTGCGACAATTCGAGCTTGGTAGATAGTAACACTACTATCAGCGTCCATCTTCCTCTTGAAGATCCATTTATTCTTACTGGCTCGCCGATCATCGGGCAAGTCAGTCAAAGTCCATACTTTGTCCTCATACATGGATCCCATCTCAGATTTTATGGCCTCAAGCCATTTCGCGGAATCTGGGCTCATCGTTGCTTCATAGTTTGTAGGTTCATCATGGTCTATTAACATGACTTCTAGATTAGGATTGCCGTACCACTGGTGCAGATCGTACTCTGCTTGACCTACAGGTTCGGTAGTAACTTGATCTGAAGTTTCATGATCATCATCATTAACTTCCTCACTAATTCGTGTAGGCATCACTGGAACTGATTTCAGTGATGAGCTACTTTCCAATTCGAGAGAAGGTAGAATTACCTCATCAAGTTCTACTTTCCTCCCACTCACTTCTTTCAAGAGAAACTCCATCTCTAGAAAGGATCCATTCTCAGCAACGAATATCTTGCCTTCGTATCTGTGATAGAAGGTGTACCCAACAGTCTCCTTTGGGTATCCTATGAAGACACATTTTTCTGACTTGGGTTCGAGCTTATCAGGATGAAGCTTTTTCACATAAGCATCATAGCCCCAAACTTTAAGAAACGAGAACTTAGCTTTCTTGCCAAACCACAGTTCATACGGTGTCATCTCAATGGATTTAGATGGTGCCCTATTTAACGTGAAAGCAGTTGTCTCTAATGCATAACCCCAAAACGATAGTGGTAAATCGGTAAGAGACATCATAGATCGCACCATATCTAATAAGGTACGATTACAACGCTCGGATGCACCATTATGCTGTGGTGTTCCAGGTGACGTGAGTTGTGAAACTATTCCACATTGTTTCAAATGAAGACCAAACTCGTAACTCATATATTCACCTCCACGATCAGATCGTAGAAACTTTATTTTCTTGTTACGATGATTTTCCACTTCACTCTGAAATTCTTTGAACTTTTCAAATGTTTCAGACTTATGCTTCATTAAGTAGATATAACCATATCTGCTCAAATCATCTGTGAAGGTAAGAAAATAACGATACCCGCCACGAGCCTCAATACTCATTGGACCACATACATCAGTATGTATTATTTCCAATAAGTCAGTAGCTCGTTCCATTGTTCTGGAGAACGGAGTTTTAGTCATCTTGCCCATGAGGCACGGTTCTCAAGCACCAAGTAATTCATAATCAAGTGATTCCAAAAACCCATCAGTATGGAGTTTCTTCATGCGCTTTATACCGATATGACCTAAACGGCAGTGCCACAAATTAGTTGCATTATCATTATTAACTTTGCATCTTTTGGCTGCAATATTATGAATATGTGTATCACTACGATCGAGATCCAACAAACTATTTTCATTGGGTGTATGACCGTCGAAGGTTTTATTCATGTAAACAGAACAACGATTATTCTCTCACTTTAAATGAATAAATGTATTGTAATAAAAATGATCAAATCATATTCATGCTCAACGCAAACAACAAATAACATTTATTTAGGTTTCAACACTAATCCCGAAAGTATAGGGAGTGTGCGATGATGATCATATCAATCTTGGAACCACTTCCAACACACATCGTCACTTCACCCTTAACTAGTCTCAGTTCATTCTGCAACTCCCGTTTCGAGTTACTAATATTAGCAACTGAACCGATATCAAATACCCAGGGGTTGCTATGAACACTAGTAAAGTACACATCAGTAATCTGTATATCAAATATACCATTGTGCACTTTGCCATCCTTCTTATCCGCCAAATATTTAGGGTAGTTCCGCTTCTAGTGACCATTCCCTTTGCAGTAGAAGCACTAAGTTTCAGGCTTAGGTCCAGCTTTGAGCTTCTTCATGGGAGTGACAACTTTCTTGCCATTCTTCTTGAAGTTCCCTTTCTATCCCTTTGCCCTTTTAATTGAAACTAGTGATC
This sequence comes from Aegilops longissima, assembly GCA_021605205.1. NCBI lineage: Eukaryota > Viridiplantae > Streptophyta > Magnoliopsida > Poales > Poaceae > Aegilops > Aegilops longissima. The sequence continues at coordinate 169,945,698 of CM038678.1, forward strand.
TTGTCAACCAACACTTGCCGCTTTTTCTTGATTTCTACCTTCGCCGATTTCAGCATCGCGAAGAGCTCGAGAATCGTTTTCATCATCCCTTGCATATTATAGTTCATCACGAAGTTCTATTAGCTTGGTGATAGTGACTAGAGAACACTATCAATCACTATATTATCTGGAAGATTAACTCCCACTTGATTCAAGCGATTGTAGTATCCAGACAATCTGAGCACATGCTCACTGGTTGAGCTATTCTCCTCCATCTTGTAGGCAAAGTACTGTCAGAGGTCTCATACCTCTCGACACGGGCATGAGTCTGAAATACTAATTTCAACTCTTGGAACATCTCATATGCTCCATGGCATTCAAAATGTTTTTGAAGTCCCGGTTTTAAGCCTAAAGCATGGTGCACTGAACTATCAAGTAGTCATAATATCGAGCTTGCCAAACGTTCATAACGTTTGCATATACTCCTGCAATAGGTCTATCACCTAGAGGTGCATCAAGGACATAATTCTTCTGTGCAGCAATGAGGATAATCCTCAGATCATGGACCCAGTCCGCATCATTGCTATTATCATCTCTCAACTTAGTTTTCTCTAGGAACATATCAAAAATAAAACAGGGGAGCTATACGCAAGCTATTGATCTACAACATAGATATGCAAATACTATCAGGACTAAGTTCATGATAAATTAAGATCAATTAATCATATTACTTAATAACTCCCACTTAGATAGACATCCCTCTAATCATCTAAATGATCACGTGATCCAAATCAACTGAACCATGTCCGATCATCACGTGAGATGGAGTAGTTTTCAATGGTGAACATCACTATGTTGATCATATCTACCATATGATTCAAGCTCGACCTTTCGGTCTCAGTGTTCCGAGGCCGTATCTGCATATGCTAGGCTCGTCAAGTTTAACCCGAGTATTCTGCATGTGCAAAACTGGCTTGTACCCGTTGTATGTGAACGTAGAGCTTATCACACCCGATCATCACGTGGTGTCTCAGCACGAAGAACTGTAGCAACGGTGGATACTCAGGGAGAACACTTATACCTTGAAATATAGTAAGGGATCATCTTATAATGCTACCGCCGTACTAAGCAAAATAAGATGCATAAAAGATAAACATCACATGCAATCAATATAAGTGATATGATATGGCCATCATCATCATGTGCCTTTGATCTCCATCTCCAAAGCACCGTCATGATCACCATCGTCACCAGCGCGACACCTTGATCTCCATCGTAGCATCGTTGTCGTCTCACCAACTATTGCTTCTACGACTATCTCTACTTCTTAGTGATAAAGTAAAAACAATTACAGGGCGATTGCATTGCATACAATAAAGCGACAACCATATGGCTCCTGCCAGTTGCCGATAACTCTGTTACAAAACATGATCATCTCATACAATGAAATTTAGCATCATGTCTTGACCATATCACATCACAACATGCCCTGCAAAAACAAGTTAGACGTCCTCTACTTTGTTGTTGCAAGTTTTACGTGGCTGCTACAGGCTTAGCAAGAACCGTTCTTACCTACGCACCAAAAACCACAACGATTCTTCATCAAGTGTGCTGTTTTAACCTTCAACAAGGACCGGGTGTAGTCACACTCAGTTCAACTAAAGCTGGAGAAACAGACACCCACTAGCCACCTGTGTGCGAAGCACGTCGGTAGAACCAGTCTCGCGTAAGTGTACGAGAAATGTCGGTCTGGGCCGCTTCATCCAACAATACCGCCGAATCAAAGTATGGCATGTTGGTAAGCAGTATGACTATTATCGCCCACAACTCTTTGTGTTCTACTCGTGCATATAACATCTATGCATAGACCTGGCTCGGATGCCACTGTTGGGGAACACATTAATTTCAGAAAAATTCCTACACACACGCACGATCTATCTAGGTGATGCATAGCAACGAGAGGGGAGAGTGTGTCCACGTACCCTCATAGACCGAAAGCGAAAGCGTTAAGTAACGCGGTTGATGTAGTCGAATGTATTCGCGATCCAACCGATCAAGTACCGAACGCACGACACCTCCGCGATCTGCACACGTTCATCTCGGTGACATCCCTCGAATTCTAGATCTAGCTGAGGCTGAGGGAGAGTTCCGTCAGCACGATGGCGTAGTGACGGTGATGATGAAGTTACCGGCGCAGGGCTTCACCTAGCTCTACGACGATATGATCGAGGTGTTAACTGTGGAGGGGGGGTGCCGCACACGGCTAGGAACAATTGATATGTGTTCTAGGGGTTCCCTCCCCACATATATAAAGGAGGGAGAGGGAGGGAGGCGGCCTAGGGCGCGCCCAAGTAGGAGGAATCATACTTGGGCCCCTAGTCCAATTCGGCCCCCCTTACTATATTTGGACAAGGGGGAAAGGAAGGAGGGGGGAGGGGAAGGAAGTAGGAGTCCTACTTCATACTTTCCTTTTCCTCCTCTCCTTTCCCTTTCTCCCCACGTGGGATGGTGTGTTCCCTTACTTAGCCCATAAAGCCCATATCTTTGTCGGGGGTTGCCCGAAACCCCTTCCGGTGACCCGGTATCACCCGGAACACTTCTGGTGTCCGAATATAGCCTTCAAATATATGAATCTTTACCTCTCGACCATTTCAAGACTCCTCGTAATGTCCGTGATCTCATCCGGGACCCCGAACAAACTTCGGTCATCAAATCACATAACTCATAATACAAATCGTCATCGAACGTTAAGCGTGCGGACCCTATTGGTTTGAGAACTATGAGACATGACCGAGACGCATCTCCGATCAATAACCAATAGCGGAACCTGGATGCTCATATTGGCTCCTACATATTCTACAAATATCTTTATCGATCAAACCGCATAACAACATACGTTCTTCCCTTTGCCATCGGTATGTTACTTGCCCGAGATTCGATCGTCGGTATGCTCATACCTACTTCAATCTCGTTACCGGCAAGTCTCTTTACTCGTTTCGTAATGCATCATCCCACAACTAACTCATTAGTCACATTGCTTGCAAGGATTGTAGTGATGTGCATTACCGAGAGGGCCCAGAGATACCTCTCCGATACACGGAGTGACAAATCCTAATATCGATCTATGCCAACCCAACAAACACCTTTAGAGACACCTGTAGAACATCTTTATAATCACCCAGTTACGTTGTGATGTTTGATAGCACACAAGGTGTTCCTCCGGTATTCGGGAGTTGCATAATCTCATAGTCAGAGGAACGTGTATAAGTCATGAAGAAAGCAATAGCAATAAAACTTAACGATCATAATGCTAAGCTAACGGATGGGTCTTGTCCATCACATCGTTCTCCTAATGATGTGACCCCGTTCATCAATGACAACACATGTCTATGGTTAGGAAACATAACCATCTTTGATAAATGAGCTAGTCAAGTAGAGGCATACTAGGGACACTTATGTTTTGTCTATGTATTCACACATGTACTAAGTTTCTAGTTAATACATGAATAATAAACATTTATCATGAAATAAGGAAATAAATAATAACTTTAGTATTGCCTATAGGGCATATTTCGTTTAAAATTCTGGTAATTCCTGCAACAATTCTTCTGGAAATTATAATAAGATGCCCTATGAATTTGAGAATAGTGTTAAAGAATTTATGAGTTCGCAAAAGAATTTCAATGGTTTGATTGAAGAAAAAATTGCTTATGATTGATGATTTGGCTAGGAACGTGGATAGAATTTCTCTCGATGTTGATTCTTTGAAACTTAGATCTATTCCCCCAAGCATGATATCAATGAGTGTCTCAAATCCATGAGAATTTCCATTGATGAGTGCAAGGAGAGAACCGCTAAGATGCGTGCTAAAAAAGATTGGTTTATAAAAGCGTGTTCTTCTAGTTTCCGTGAAAATAATGATGAAGATCTTAAAGTGATTGATGTGAATACTATTTAATCTTTGTTCTCCAATATAAATCTTGATAAAGATGGGACTGGAGATGAGTCAACTTTAGTTAAAAGGTGTCCCAATGATTTGGAGTTTTTAGATCTAGATGCAAAAATTGATAAAAGTGGGATTGGACAGGTCAAAACTTTAGGTAGCAATGAACCCACTCTTTTGGATTTCAAGGAATTCAATTATGATAATTGTTCTTGGGTAGATTTTATTTCCTTGTTGCAATCCATGTTGAATTCTCCTCATGCTTATAATCAAAACAAATCTTTTACTAAACATATTGTTGATGCTATGATGCAATCTTTTGAAGAAAAGCTTGAATCGGAAGTTTCTATACCTAGAAATATTTATGATGAGTGTTAACCTACTATTAAGATTAATATTAAAGATTATGAGTTCTATGATTTGTGTTATTTGGGTGCTAGTGTTTCCATGGTTCCAAAAACTTTATGTGATGTGTTAGGTTTCCGCGAATTTGGTGATTGTTCTTTAAATTTGCATCTTGCGGATTCCACTATTAAGAAACCTATGGGAAGAATTAATGATGTTCTTATTGTTGCAAATAGGAATTATGTGCCCATAGATTTCATTGTTCTTGATATAGATTGCAATCCTATTTGTCCTATTATTCTTGGTAGACCTTTCCTTAGAACGATTGGTGCAATTATTGATATGAAAGAAGGAAACATTAGATTTCAATTTCCGTTAAGGAAAGGCATGTAACACTTTCCAAGAAAGAAAATTAAATTACCTTATGAATTTATTATGAGAGCCACTTATGGATTGCATGACATAGATAATAACATCTAGATCTATTCTTGCTTTATGCCTAGCTAAGGACGTTAAACAATAGCGCTTGTTGGGAGGCAACCCAATTTTATTTTTTTGTTTTTGCTTTTTAGGTTCTATTTTGCTATAAATTTCTCATCTAGCCTCTGGTTAGATGTTTTTTTGTGTTTTAGTTAGTGTTTGTGCCAAGTAAGACCTTTAAGACACATACAAAGAGGATATCTAGCGATGCTCCAATGGAGTTCGACATGCATCATGTGGACACCCATGAGGGAGAAGGGCCTCTCGGTGGTGTACACCAACGACCCGGCCATGGTGGAGGACTCCATCAACACCATGGAGCAGTTGCTTGCTCAGGACAGCAAGTACAAAGTGGTCGACTTTGACCTCCAGAACACCGGCAGTCATCCCAGGAAAGATCAGAAGGTTGTCGTCGCTCGGTTGTGCGTGTGCCATCACGTCCTCGTTTACCACTACTGACTGGCCACAAGGCCTTGCGAGCATTTTGCCAGGTTTGTGAACAACCCCAACTACAAGACACTGCTGATGATGTAAAAGTGCTCAAGATTTGAGGCATGGCCTGCCAGAAGCTTGTCAACATCCGTGGCCACTATAGGGTCTGTGGCACCCTTAAGTAGAAGGACTCCCTGGTTGACCTTGTCGCGACCATCATCAAGCCCTACTACAAAAACATGAAGGATGATGACAAGAAAAATCATATAGCTTGGCACGGGGCCTGGATGCGGAGAGTGGATAAAGCTTGCCTCAAGTCCGTGGCCAAGAACGTGTACATATATATGCTACGAGATGCACAGGAAGATTGTTGACATGAGGGAGTGCCTCCTTCCTGTAATCGACGACAGATCGAGCCACCAACAGAGAAGAGTCAGCAAGTATCACAAGAAGAAGTAGATGATGATTAGATGATCATTTATCCTAGTTTATTATGCATGTAATTGTTACTTTGGTGTGTGAAAATGTTATGTGTGTAGTCACTTATGTCAATAGATGTTTAATTTGGTTATGTAATCATGTCCTTATAAGTATATATGTTGTTGTTCTGTGGACAAAGCATAGATGTTGTGAAGACCGAGCAAATCAAATCACATATAAATTAAACTATGAAACTGCCGACGATTATTTCATCAATCGCTGAGAATTGTCTACCACTAATCTTTTGCCCACAATACACACAACTTATTTGGAGCAATCGTCTGTGTTATTATCGGCCTTCCCACACAATTCTGATTACTAACCAGTTTGTCGATATCACACACATCTTGTTAAGCCAAACCATTTTTCTTGTTTTGGCTCATCCCAAATAGTTCATCCGAGTGACCTGTATGCCTTCTATCGCAAACACCTTGATCTGGCTGACCGTTTCTGTTATTTTGGCTCATCGCAAACAGTTCATCTGAGTGAATTGTATGCCATCTATCGCACACATCTTGAGCTGGCTGATCATTTCTGTTGTTTTGGATCATTGCAAATAGTTCATCAGAGTGAATTGTATGCCGTCTATCGCACACACCTTGATCTGGATGACCATTTCTGTTGTTTTTGATTATCGCAAACAGGTCATCCGAGTGAACTATATGTCTTCTATCACACACACCTTGATTTGGCTAACCGTTTCTGTTGTTTCGCTCGCCGCAAACAGTTCGTATAGATCAACAGTATGCCACGTATCGCACACACGACTCTAATCTGAATTGTGCTTGATGCCTCCGCCATCGCACACAGTTTGTTTTATTGGTAATGGTTTTGTTACTATACCGTTTGCGATCATGCACTGCACACAATTTGGTCCAAGGGTCTCCGATACATGTGTCGCGTTAGCACCATCTTGCAGCAGTGTTAATACGTAGAGAGGCAAGCATAGAAGCGCTCTCAAAGTGGAGTAATAGTAGTAGATGTATTCAGGAGTCGGTCTACTTGTCACGGACGTAATGCCTATACACATGATCATTGCCATGGCTAACGTCATAACTATGCGCTTTTCTATCAATTGTCCAACAGTAATTTGTCTAACCACCGTATGCTATTTTTGTGAGAGAGAAGCCTCTAGCGAAAACTATGGCCCCCGGGTCTACTTTAATCATATTACAAAAAACCAAAAATACCTTGCTGCAATTTTCTTTATTTCATTTTACTTTTCAATTTATTTATCTACTACTATCAGATTTAATCCTTGCAATTAATGAGTATAAGCGGATTGACAACCCTCTTGCCCGTGTTGTGTGCAAGTATTTGCTCTTATGTGTGTAGGTACTGTTGACTGGGCATTTGCGTGAGTCTCCTATTGGTTCAATAACCTTGGGTCTCTACTAAGGGTAATACTATTCGCTACTATATTGCTTCACCCTTCCTCTTCAGGGAAAATCCCAACTCAACTCACAAGTAGCAGGAGTCCTTCCGAAAATCAACGAAGAGATGACCGGCACCCCACTATCAAAGCATGGCCGGGCCAAAAATTTAGACCGTTTCCCTCGGAGCCGAGACAGGCCAGTGGGCAAACACCACAACCCTCTAGTGGAACTACGCCATCATGGAAAGGAACCTATCCAACTGCGGAATGCTTACAATCCATGGGAGAGGTCAGTCGCTCCATTTGGTTCGATTTATAGATTCCAAGATAACCCACCTACTGGACAAGCGGGATACCTGGCTTGGCTGGCCAAGTACGGTCAAACCCGTGATTACACGCATAATTAGGCAGTAACGACATCAGATGTCCGACACACCGCATCTCTGACCCGAGGAGCAGCTCACTCTATGCATTTCACCAATGTGGTGATGCGGCATCCGTTCCCGGATGGGTTTAAATCCATCAATATTGAGCCATATGATGGGACTATGGACCCAGGAGTATGCATCGAAGACTTCCTCACACACATTAATATGGCCCAAGGCAATGAACTTTAGTCCATCAAGTACTTGCCTTTAAAGCTCAAGGGACCGGACCGGCATTGGCTTAACAGCCTGCCGGAGAACTCGATTGGAAGTTTGAAAGACGTTAAAGACACTTTTTGAGCCAACTTCCAAGGGATTTACCCCCACACGCTAGATTCCGATGACCTTGGTCATATCTTGCAAAGGCTAAGGGAAGCTACCAGGCAATTCTAGAACCGCTTCTTAACTAAGAAAAATCAAATAGTGGACCGCCCTAACAAAGAGGCCATTGCCGCCTTTAAGAACAACATCCATGACGAACAACTATCTAGAGAGCTCGGATAAGAGAGGCCCCGGTCAATGGATGCCCTCACTCAATTGATGACCGGATTTTGTGCAGGAGAGGACAGGTGGATCGGATAAGAAACCTAGAACTTTTATGCCACCACCGCAAGCCTCTCTTCCGAAGAGATCTCATCTGGAGGCCTTCTCTGGCACCCTGTCGGAGGGGGAACCCATCACTGGAGGCCATCTTCATCAGCCCGGCTGTCTTGATGACAAGGAGGGAGTAGTTCACCCCCAGGTCTAAGGGTATGTACAAGTAGCTATGTGTTTGATCTCTCTCTCCTCTCTCTCTCTCTCTCTCGTGATCTTGATAGGGCACGATCTTGATGTACCATGAGCTTTGTTAATATAGTGGAATCATATGGTGTTCGTCCCTCTCTATCTTTGTTGTGATGAATTGAGTCTTGTTCTTTGAGGTTTCATTGTTATCAGATTGAATATTTTGGAGTTGAGATCACTTGATGTATGTCTTGCATGTAGATACCCGTGGTGACAGTGGGGTATTCTACTTGGGGATTCCTATGGTGACATTGGGGTAATCTAGGCACAAGGGTTGATACACGTTTTCATCCTACTTTCTTCGGTAGGAACTTTGGAGTGATTCTTTATCGCACGTTGAGGGAGAGTTATATGATTCAATTATGTTAGCACTATTGAGAGATTGCACTAGTGAAAGTATGAACCCTAGGCCTTATTTCTAAGCATTGATATGCTATTTTGCTCACTGATTGCTACTTGCTACCGTGTTGTTTTTATTTATTCAGATTATAAAAGGCTATCTCTACTATCCATACTACACTTGTATCACCATCTATTCGCTGAACTAGTGCACCTATACAATTTTCCATTGTATTGGGTGTGTTGGGGACACAAGAGATTTCTTGTATTTGTTTGCAGGGTTGTTTGATAGAGACCGACTTCTTCCTACACCTCCCATGGATTGATAAACCATAGGTCATCCACCTGAGGGAAATTTGTTGTTGTCCTACAAAACTCTGCACTTTGAGACCCAACCGAGTCTATAAGAATAAAGTTGCATAGTATACATCAAGCTATTTCTAGCGTTGTTGCCGAGGACATGAGTGCTCGAAGGTATATCTTTAGATCCTGCAATTGAATCTTTCATTTTCTTGCTTTCCACTAGTTTGGTTTTTAAAAGAAAACTAAAAAATGGAAGTGAAGTTGCATGAAATTCTTTATCTTTATGAAGTCTTTCTTGAAAATATGGATTTCGATAATTGCTATGAAGTGTTCAAAGAAGAATTTAACACAATGTTTGGTGTGAGTTCCTTGAATGATAAACATGATTGCAAGAATGTAAAGGGGTGGGATTGGAGTGTGCAAACGCAATGGAGACGCGAAGAATTTTTGGCGTGGTTCCGATAGGTGGTGCTATCGTACGTGCACGTTGATGGAGACTTCAACCCACAAAGGGTAATGGTTGCGCGAGTCCACAGAGGGCTCCACCCACGAAGGGTCCATGAAGAAGCAACCTCGTCTATCCCACCATGGCCATATCCCATGAAGGACTTGCCTCACTCGGGTAGATCTTCACGAACTAGGCGATCTCCTTGCTGATAACCCACAAGTATAGGGGATCACAACAGTTTTTGAGGGTAGTGTATTCAACCCAAATTTATAGATTTGACACAAGGGGAGCCAAATAATATTTGTAAGTTTTAGCAGCTGGGTTGTCAATTCAACCACACCTGGAGATTAATTATCTACAGCAAAGTGATCAATAGCAAAGTAGTATGATAGTTTTGATAACAGTGACAGCAGTAATAGCAACGGTAACAGTGATAGCAGTAATTTTGTAGCAAGTGCAACAGTAACAGTAGCAGTAGTAACTTAGCAGAAGCAATATAAGATAAATTCGTAGGCATTGGATCGATAATTTGTTGGATGATATTCATCATGTGACAGTCACAACCTAGGGCGATACGGTGCTAGCTCTTGTTCATAAATATAATGTAGGCATGTATTCTGTAAATAGTCATACGTGCTTATGGAAATAAATTGCATGCCATCTTTTGTCCTACTGTAACACCCCGGATGTAACTTTCCATATTTGTAACTCCAACTCTTGCCATTTTCGGCATTGTGATATGATATTCCCTCCGTGGTTGGGTTTTCTTCATTTTTGCATTTTGTCCATGTCATGCATTTCATATCACGTCATCATGTGCATCGCATTTGCATACGTGTTCGTCTCATGATTCCGAGCATTTTCCCCGTTGTCCGTTTTGCAATCCGGCACTCCTATGTTCCCCGCGTCCCCTTTTACGTTTTTCCGTGAGCGGTACTAAACTTTCTCGGAATGGACCGAGGTTTGCCAAGTGGCCTTGGTACACCACCGGTAGACCACCTGTCAAGTTTCGGGTCATTTGGAGCTCGTTTGGTACTCCAACGGTTAACCGCACTCTCGCAAAGGCCTCTTTTAAGTTGCAGCCCAACACCCCTCCAAAACAGCCCAATAACCCATCTAAGTCACTTCCATGTCCATCGCCGTTCGATCACGATCGTGTGGGCGAAAACTACACCCCATTTGGAGCTTCCTAGCTCCTTCTACCTATAAAACAACCCCCTCCTTCGAAATCCCGGGTCAATTCCGGACGAAACCCTAGCCCCGCTCCTCTCCGCGCCGCCGGACACGTCCGCCGCCGCTCCCCCGGCCAATCAGGCCGCACCACGTGTCGCCGCCCGCGCAGCCCGCCGCCACCGCCCGCGAGGCCGCCCCAGCCCTCCTGCCCGGCCGCCCACGCCGCCGCCCCACCGCCTTCGTCGCCGCCAGCTCCGCTTGATCGGCGCCCGCCGCCAGCCCCTCGCGACCCGCCCCGGCCGCCCGTCGCCCGCCGCCCGCTCGATCGCCCGGCTCCCGCCAAGCCGCCCGCCTCCTCCTGCCAGTCCCTCCTCCGTCGCCGTCCCCGGCGCGCTGCTGCTCGGGTGAGCAAGCCGCAAATCCTCGATCCAGCGCCCACTAATCTGAGATCCAAATGGGAGGTTGACTTCTTCTCCCCCCGAATTCCCTCTAAGTTATATTCCTGACAGATTTTTGTTTGCTTTTTCCTCATGCCATAACTTTGCACCCGTAGCTCCGTTTCGTGCTTGTAATATGTCAAAATGTTCGACCCGAAGAGTAGATCATTTCATCTCATTTCATCATTTTCATTTGAGCTCATATTGATGCCCGAAATGCTGTTAGAAAAGGGCTATGTGATGTTAGTTTCTGTTTCTTAACAGAACATGCACTTTTGTCATTTTTGCCATGATTGATGTGTGCATCCTATGAACTTGAGTCCTACATGTGTTTTGTAATATGCCATGCCATCTTTACAGGGTTGTATGCCATGTATTTTTGTGATCTCTGTGGTGACTAGCACAAGCATGCAAACTAGGCTTCCTGATGTTGCTGATTTCATCCCCTGTTTTGCTGATATTTTTATGCCATGTTAACTTGATGCTACCGAGAGATCCATGCATATTTTGAGATACTTCAGTAAGGATGTTTTGAACATATGGTTATGCTCTATCCATCCATGCCTTTGTTTGCAATTATGGAGTGCCATAGATTGAGTCAATCGAGCTCTACTTTTGCTATAAAATGTTTCCTGGCAGATTGTTTACATGTTATTCAATTTTGCCAAGGTTGTTGTAGTTGATCCGTGTATGCTATGATGTTGTTCTTGCCATGTATATCTTCTATGCCATGTCTTCTTGATGGATGTATGCTTAGTTTATCATGTAATGCTCTGTAGTGAGTGCATCGAGCTCTTAAACATGCCTACTTGTTATCTGTTTTTGTCATGCCCTGTTGCTGAATCTGTTAACGAAACTTGCTATTTTGACATGGGTGCTATTGTATTTTCTGATCCTTTTTGGCTTATGGTCAGTAAGGGACTTTTGTTCTATGCTTTGAGTTGATTCATGCCATGCCTTGTTTTGCTATTATAAGTTCCTGTAGCATGTAGTTTGCTTGCTCTGAACATTGCCTCCTGATGCTGTTTCTGCCATGTTCAGTAATTTCACTAAGTCTGTGAAGCTGATATATTTTGCACTTTTGCCATGCTTGTTTGGATCTGTTATGTTGTGATTTAGCCGTAGCTCAGTGTTCATATTTTGTCAAGCATCTTGAGTAAATCACTGACATGTGCTTTCTTGGTACATTTGGGTGCAGTAGCTTAATTTCTTGTTGCTTGCTAAGTGGCATCATGCTGTTAATGGCAGATTTGTGCCATTCTTGTTTTGCTTGTCATTTGCAAACCATGCATCCGATTCCGGTGATCTTTATATCTATTTCAACCGAAATCATCTCATGTTTCAAGTGGCATACTTGGTTTGCCAAGTTGATGCCTGGTTCATCATTTTCCTTCCGGAGCACGCATACGCATTGCATATCACATCCCGCATATCATGCCATATATTGCATCATGTTGCTTGTGCATTGCACCGTGTTTTATTGTGGTTCCTTTGTTTGTGTTCTTGCTTTGGGTAGAGCCGGCAGACGAGTACGTGAACGAGGAACCTGTTGAGAACGCTTTCGAGGATCAAGCTTTCGACAACTCTGAGAACTTTGCAGGCAAGATGACCATACCCTCGAAATCACTTCTATCTTTGCTTGCTAGATGCTCGCTCTTTTGCTATGCCTATGCTACGATGCCTATCACTTGCTTATCATGCCTCCCATATTGCCATGTCAGCCCCTAACCATCCTTTCCTAGCAAACCGTTGTTTGGCTATGTTACCGCTTTGCTCAGCCCCTCTTATAGCGTTGCTAGTTGCAGGTGAAGATGAAGTTTGTTCCTTGTTGGAACATTGAGATGTTGTTCCTTGTTGGAACATGTTTACTTGTTGGGGATATCACAATATATCTGCTATAATTAATGCATCTATATACTTGGTAAAGGGTGGAAGGCCCGGCCTTATGCCCGTGTTTTGTTCCACTCTGCCACCCTAGTTTCCGCCATACCGTGTTATGTTCCTTGATTTCGCGTTCCTTACGGTTGGGTGATTTATGGGACCCCTTGACAGTTCGCTTTGAATAAGACTCCTCCAAAGAAGGCCCAACTTTGGTTTTACCATTTGCCACCTAAGCCTTTTTCCCCGGGTTTTCGCGAGCCCGAGGGTCATCTTTATTTTAACCCCGGACCAAAGGTGCTCCTTGAGTGCTGGCCCGAACCGAGCAACTCTGGGGCCACCACGGGAAACTCGAGGCTTGGTTTTACTCGTAGCTTGACTTATCCGGATGTGTCACGAGAACGAGATATGTGCAGCTCCTATCGGGATTTGTCGGCACAATCGGGCGGCTTTGCTGGTCTTGTTTTATTGCTGTCGAAATGTCTTGTAGTCCGGGATTCGAGATCGATCGGGTCTTCCTGTAGAAGGAATATCCTTCGTTGACCGTGAGAGCTTATAATGGGCTAAGTTGGGACACCCTGCAGGTATTATCTTTCAAAGCCGTCCCGCGTTATGAGGCAGATGGGAATTTGTTAATGTCCGTTGTAGAAAACCGAAGTTGACCTTAATTAAAATACACATCAACGCGTGTGTAACTGATGGTCTCTTCTCGGAGTCCGGAAGTGAACACGGTGTTGGAGTTATGTTTGACGTAAGTAGTCCAGGATCACTTCTTGATCGCTACTAGTTTCACGACCGTGCTTTGCTCCTCTTCTCGCTCTCTTTTGCGAATGTAGCCACCATATATGCTAGTCGCTTGCTGCAGCTCCACCTCAAAACTCTGTCCTTCCATAAGCTTAAATAGTCTTGATCTCGCAGGTGTGAAATTGCTGAGTCCCCGTGACTCACAGATTCTACCAAAACAGTTGCAGGTGCCGACGACGCTAGTGCAGATGACACAACCGAGCTCAAGTGGGAGTTCGACGAGGAACGTGGTCGTTACTATGTGTCTTTCCCGATGATCGTGAGTGGAGCCCAGTTGGGATGATCGGGATCTGTGTAGCATTTGGGGTATCTTCTTTTATTTTGGTTCTGTAGTCGGACCTTGAGTGTAATCTGAATGATGGATGTTTATTTATGTATTGTGTGAAGTGGCGACTGTAAGCCAACTATATATCTCTTGCCCTTATGTATTACATGGGTTGTGTGAAGATTACCTCACTTGCGACATTGCTTTCAATGCGGTTATGCCTCTAAGTCGTGCTTCGACACGTGGGAGATATATCCGCATCGAGGGCGTTTCAAGTTGGTAATCAGAGCCTTCCCCGACTTAGGAGCCCCTGCTTGATTGTTTGCTGGCGTTGTTGAGTCTAGAACAAAAATGTTTTGAGTCTTAGGATTATATATATCGGAGAGTAGGATTCTTTTTACTCACCAGTCCCTTCGTCGCTCTGGTGAGGTCTCCTGACGTAGAAGTTTTGACTCTCCTCTCCTCAAATTTCACTAAAAAAAAATTTTAGGATCACGCGGGTATCTTGGAATCGTTTCGATGGTTTTGTGACGAGAACATTGTTCTTGGTGCCTCCTGACATTTAGGGGTTGTGGCAGTGTCCCGGGGAGTTGAGCTCCGAGGTGTTGTCGTCACAATTTTATCGTTGCAGTTCTGGAATACCTGAGTTTTGCCGACATCGAAATCTCTTTTGTACAGTTGTTGGTGAGATAACCCCTATAACCCACTACTGGGGCGAGCTCGGGAGTATTGCCATGACTCGTATAACGGATGCTTTTCGAAGGTCGAGGTACACGATTTCTGAAGGTTTCTTGGTTATGTGTTGACGGATGGCTACAGCTAGATCTAGGTATTGTTAGTTTGGGTGATATATTTTGTGTCCCCTGTATCCCCAACACCAGATTGCATAACCAGAAAGTTTCGGGAGTTTATAGGTGGGATTCAAGTAGCTCCTAGCATTTCTTCCCGCAGATATTTGGTTGGTGATTGGGTAATCCTTACCACTTATTTGTTCCAGTCGTACCTTGTTTTTTTTCTTTTTCATCAACCTTAATCAAGTGGCTTCTCACCTTATGGACGTGTGATGTTAACTTTGGAATTCATTCGTTCATCCTTGTTCGAATGTTTATTGTGAAGACTACATGTTGCAATTTATATCCGTTGATTCAACTTGTCTATCTGTCTATCAAAGTGCTAACGGATGTCACCCTCTTCAGGATGGCTCCGCCAACGCGTCTGAATCCGGAACGCAATGAAGGGAGTCAGTCGAACCCTCCACCTCCACCTCCGCCTCCGGAGGCATGGCAAGCTATCATGGCAGCCACCAATGCCAATGCTCAGATGATTTTGCAGCTCTTGCAAGAGCGTACCCAAGGGCAAGGCAGTCAAGGAAATCAAGGCCAAGGCAACAACCAGCCGCACTTTTCTACTCTCAATCAGTTCCTCGCTAATCAGCCAAAGTCTTTCAGTTTCTGTGTCGAGGCCACAGACGCCGACGATTGGCTTGTGGACATCTGCAAACATTTTGAATGTAGCAATGTCAGACCTGAGGACTTTGTCAAGTTTGCTTCGTTTCAACTCAAGGACCAAGCTGCTGAGTGGTTCCAGCAATACAAAGATTCCATAGGAGGTCGTGTCATTACCTGGGATGAGTTCCGCCGAGATTTCAGAGCTCACCACATTCCGAAAAGTGTTGTTGAGAGCAAGCGTGAGGAGTTCCGCAATCTCAAGCAAGGCAACATGTCTGTGTATCAATACAACATCCAGTTCCAGAAACTCGCTCGCTTTGCTAAGCAAGACGTCCCTGATGAAAAGAGTATGATCTATCAATTCAGAGGTGGTCTCAGAGAAGATCTGCAATTAGCTCTCGTGCTTTTTGAGCCGTAAAAGTATGATGAATTCTACAACATGGCATCAAGCAAGAAGCTGCCCAGCTCAAATGTGAGGCTTCTAAGAAGAGAATCAGGATGCAGTTCAGTCTTCTTCTTCCTCTCAAGTGGCAGCTAAGCAACGAAGTTCTACCTTCCTCCTCCTCCGTTCCGTCACCTTATCGCCAGAAGAACTCAGGTGGTCGTGGATCTTCCCACCCGCCCAACCCAGGCTATCGTAACAAGTCTAATTCTCAAGCTCCAAGGTCAAATGCTCCTTACCACCGTCCGCCTCGAGGTGACTTGCAACAAGTGTCGTGAGAAAGGTCACTATGCGAACAAGTGCTTCAACCAAAGGCGCCTTCCGCCTCCTCCTCCTGTGAAATCTTCCAGAAATGCAGTGGTCAAGCATAATCCAAAGCATGCCAAGGTGAATATGATGAATGCAGCTCAAGCGGAGGAATCTACTGACGTGATAATGGGTAATCTTCCAGTTAATGATATTCCTGCAAAAGTTTTATTTGATACTGGTGCATCGCATTGTTTCATGTCAATACCGTTTTTTGCCAAGCATGAATTCACTTCTTCACATTTGGGTAAACCCATGGATGTCATTTCTCCGGGTAAACGGTTGAGCTCCAGTTTGGTGGTTCCGGATACCACAATCAAGATGGGCGACTATAGATTTCTGGCTAAACCAATTGTCCTTGGTGACTCGGATATTGATCTTATTCTCGAGATGGATGGCTTTCTCAAACAAAGCTCAGCTTGATTGTGCTGCCGTGGAAATTCAATTGACTCACTCTTCTAATGATGTGATCATCTATGCCGCTCGTGATGAAACCATTCGGTTGTTTTCTCTCAATGAGAAGGGCGAATTGGATGCTATCTCTCGATTCCATCGCTTGTGAGTACCAAGATGTCTTTCCGTAAGAGCTTCCGGTATGCCTCCTCATCGGCCGCTTGAATTAGTTATCGATCTTGAGCCCGCATCGAACCCGCTTGCAAGCGCCCATACAAGCTTGGACCTAATGAGCTGAAGGAATTGAAGAAGCAGCTCGATGAACAAGAGCGTTTGGGTTTGATCGGATCGAGTTCATCTCCTTGGGGTTGTGGTGTTCTTTTGTCCGAAAAAGGATGGCACGGACCGACTTTGCGCCGATTACCGTCCATTGAATAAGAAGACAATCAAGAACAAGTATCCACTTCCCAACATCAATGAGCTTTTCGAGCAACTCAAAGGTGCTAAAGTGTTCTCCAAGCTTGACCTTCAGTATGGGTTATCATCAGATTCGCATTCGTGAACAAGATATTCCCAAGACAACATTCGAACAAGCTTTGGTTCTTATGAATATACTTGTCATGTCTTTCGCCTTGTCAATGCTCCTCCAACATTCTCTCGGATGATGAACTTCATCTTCAACCCCTACACCAATGAATTCGCCTTGGTCTATCATGATGATATTTTGGTCTTCTCCAAGAATAAGAAGGATCATGCCAAACATTTGCGATTGGTGCTCGACAAGCTCGAGAGAGCATCAATTCTATCTGAAGTTTTCCAAATGTGAATTTTGGCTTGATGAAGTGCTTTACCTTGGTCACATCATCTCCGCCAAGGGCATCGCTGTTAACCCCGAGAAGGTGTCTGCGGTTGTGAATTGGGAACCTCCTCGAATGTCAAGCAGCTTCGAGTTTTCTTGGTCTTGCAAGCTATTGTCAAGATTCGTTGAGAACTTCTCTAAGATTGCAAAGCCTCTTTCCAACCTCCTCCGTAAGCATGTGAAGTATGTCCGGTCTCCCGAGTGTGACGTTGCTTTCAATACTCTCAAAGAGAAACTCGTCACAGCTCCCCGCTTGACTCCTCCCGATGAATCCAAGCCATTCAAGTTTTCGTGATGCTTCTCTTCAAGGTCTCGGTGCTGTGTTAATGCAAGAGAAGAGAGTTGTGGCCTATACCTCTCGTCACTAAAGCTCAACGAAAGAACTACCCCACTCACGATCTTGAGTTGGCGGCAGTTGTCCATGCATTGATAACATGGAGACATCTCTTGTTGGGAAGGAAAGTGGACATATTCACCGATCACAAGAGCCTCAAGTATATCTTCACTCAACCCAACCTCAACCTCAGGCAAACTCGATGGGTCGAAATGATTCAAAAGTACAACCCAAGTATTGAATATACTCCGGGCAAGGCAAATGTGATTGCAGATGCTTTGAGCAGGAAGGCTTATTGCAATAGTTTAATCCTCAAGCCCTTCCAACCGGATCTCTGTGAAGCTTTCCGCAAGCTGAATCTTCAAGTTGTTCCTCAAGGCTTTCTTGCCAACCTCATAGTCTCTCCTACTTTGGAAGATCAAATTCGTGAGGCTCAACTCCTGGATACCATGGTGAAAAAGGTGAAGCGTGGTATCGACAAGGGCATTTCCAAGTACAAGTGCTTCCACATTGACGACAAAGATACTCTTTTCTTCGAGGACCGGATTGTGGTTCCTAAGGGTGATCTACGAAAGTCATTATGAATGAGGCACACAATTCCTTTTATCCATTCATCCCGAAGTACGAAGATGTACCATGACCTCAAGCAACATATTGGTGGACTCGAATGAAGCGAGAAATTGCTCAATTCGTGAATGAATGTGATGTCTGCGTAAGGGTGAAAGCAGAACACCAACGACCAGCTGGTCTCCTCCAACCTCTTGCTATTCCGAATGGAAGTTTGATCATATTGAAATGGACTTCGTGACTGGATTTCCAAAGTCCAAGCGTGGAAATGATGCTATCTTCGTTGTCATTGACAAGCTTACTAAAGTGGCTCATTTTCTTCCTATCAAAGAATCTATCACAGCAGCTCGGTTGGCGAGCTATACACCTCGAGATTGTCTCCTTGCACGGCATTCCACAAGTGATCTCTTCTGCACCGTGGCAGCATCTTTACCTCCAAGTTTTGGGATTCTTTCCGTAAGGCCATGGGCACCAACATTCGTTTCAGACAGCTTTCCACCCTCAAACAAGTGGCCAAGTCGAGCGAGTCAATCAAATCCTTGAAGATATGCTCGGGGCTTGTGTCATTTCCTTCGGTATGAAATGGGAAGATTGTCTTCCATATGCCGAAGTTCTCCTACAACAACAGCTTCCAGCGAGTTCGGGCAAGGCCCCATTCGAAATTCTCTATGGCAGAAAGTGCCGTACTCCTCTCAATTGGTCCAAGACAGGTGAACGCCAACTTCTTGGCAATGACTTGATCACAGAAGCCGAAGAAATGTGCAAAGTCATTCGTGAGAATCTCAAAGCCGCGCAATCGCGCTAGAAGAGCTATTATGATGACAAGCACCGTGATGTGGCTTTTGAAATCGGAGACCATGTCTACCTCCGCGTCTCTCCAATGAAAGGCACTCATCGCTTCGGTATCAAAGGGAAGCTTGCCCCTAGATACGTGGGTCCTTTCAAGATCATTGGCAAAAGAGGCGATCTCGCCTATCAACTTGAGCTTCCGTCCAACTTCGCGAACGTGCATGATGTGTTTCACGTGTCACAGCTTCGCAAGTGCTTCAAGACTCCTGAACGCACTATCAACTTCGAAGAAATTGACCTTCAAGAAGACCTCTCTTATCATGAGCACCCCGTTGCTATTCTTGAAGAAACCGAGCGCAAGACTCGCAACAAGTCAATCAAATTCCTGAAAGTGAAGTGGTCACACCATTCCGACCGAGAAGCCACCTGGGAGCGCGAGGATCACCTCCGTTCCGAATATCCGGAGTTCTTTCAGTCCTAGATCTCGGGACGAGATCCTCTTGTAGTGGTGGAGTGTTGTAACACCCCGGATGTAACTTTCCATATTTGTAACTCCAACTCTTGCCATTTTCGCATTGTGATATGATATTCCCTCCGTGTTTGGGTTTTCTTCATTTTGCATTTTGTCCATGTCATGCATTTCATATCATGTCATCATGTGCATCGCATTTGCATACGTGTTCGCCTCATGATTCCGAGCATTTTCCCGTTGTCCGCTTTTGCAATCCGGCACTCCTATGTTCCCCGCGTCCCCTTTACATTTTTCCGTGAGCGGTACTAAACTTTCTCGGAATGGACCGAGGTTTTCAAGTGGCCTTGGTACACCACCGTAGACCACCGTCAAGTTTCGGTCATTTGGAGCTCGTTTGGTACTCCAACGGTTAACCGCACTCTCGCAAAGGCCTCTTTTAAGTTGCAGCCCAACACCCCTCCAAAACAGCCCAATAACCTATCTAAGTCACTTCCATGTCCATCGCCGTTCGATCACGATTGTGTGGGCGAAAACTACACCCCATTTGGAGCTTCCTAGCTCCTTCTACCTATAAAACAACCCCCTCCTTCGAAATCCCGGGTCAATTCCGGACGAAACCCTAGCCCCGCTCCTCTCCGCGCCGTCGGACACGTCCGGATCGGACCGGACGCGTCCGCCGCCGCGTCCCCCGGCCAATCAGGCCGTGCCACGTGTCGCCGCCGAGCCAGCCCCACTGCTGGCTCATGAGGCCCGCCCATGAGCCCTCCGCCCGGCCGCCAAGCGCCGCCGCCCGCGCCCGTCGCCGCCGCTCCTTGATCGCCGCCGCCGCGCCATGACCGGCCGCCGCCGCCCGCCATCATGCCCCGGCCCGGCCGCCCGTCGCCCGCCTGGCTCGGTCGCCGCCTCCCGCCGGCGCCGCCCGCCCTCCTCCGGGTCCCTCCTCCGTCGCCATCCCGGCCGCCCGCTGCTCCGGCGAGCGCGCCGCCATTGTCCTCGATCCAGCGCCACGGATCTGAGATCCAAACGGGAGGTTGACTTCTTCTCCCCCCGAATTCCCTCTAAGTTATATTCCTGATAGATTTTTGTTGCTTTTTCCTCATGCCATAACTTTGCACCCATAGCTCAGTTTCGTGCTTGTAATATGTAAAAATGTTCGACCCGAAGAGTAGATCATTTCATCTCATTGCATCATTTTCATTTGAGCTCATCTTGATGCCCGAAATGCTGTTAGAAGAGGGCTATGTGATGTTAGTTTCGTTTCTTAATGTAACATGCACTTTGTCATTTTTGCCATGATTGATGTGTGCATCCTATGAACTTGAGTCCTACATGTGTTTTGTAATATGCCATGCCATCTTTACAGGGGTGTATGCCATGTATTTTTGTGATCTCTGTGGTGACTAGCACAAGCATGCAAACTAGGCTTCATGATGTTGCTGATTTCAGCCCTGCTTTCTTGATATTTTTATGCCATGTTAACTTGATGCTACCGAGAGATCCATGCATATTTTGAGATACTTCAGTAAGGATGTTTTGAACATATGGTTATGATCTATCCATCCATGCATTTGTTTGCAATTATGGAGTGCCATAGCTTGAGTCAATCGAGCTCTACTTTTGCTATAAAATGTTTCCTGGCAGATTGTTTACATGTTATTCAATTTTGCCAAGGTTGTTGTAGTTGATCCGTGTATGCTATGATGTTGTTCTTGCCATGTATATCTTATATGCCATGTCTTCTTGATGGATGTATGCTTAGTTTATCATGTAATGCTCTGTAGTGAGTGCATCAAGCTCTTAAACATGCCTACTTGTTATCTGTTTTTGTCATGCCCTGTTGCTGAATCTGTTAACGAAACTTGCTATTTTGACATGGGTGCTATTGTATTTTCTGTTCCTTTTTGGCTTATGGTCAGTAAGGGACTTTTGTTCTATGCTTTGGGTAGATTCATGCCATGCCTTGTTTTTCTATTATAAGTTCCTGCAGCATGTAGTTTGCTTGATCTGAACATTGCTTCCTGATGCTGTTTCTGCCATGTTTAGTAATTTCACTAAGTCTGTGAAGCTGATATATTTTGCACTTTTGCCATGCTTGTTTGGACCTGTTATGTTGTGATTTAGCCGTAGCTCAGTGTTCATCTTTTGTTAAGCATCTTGAGTAGATCACTGCCATGTGCTTTGTTGGTACGTTTGGGTGCAGTAGCTTAATTTCTTGTTGCTTGCTAAGTGGCATCATCTTCATTAATGGCAGATTTGTGCCATTCTTGTTTTGCTTGTCATTTGCAAACCGTGCATCCGATTCCGTGATCTTTATATCGATTTCAACGAAATCATCTCATCTTTCCAGCGGCATACTTGGTTTGCCAAGTTGATGCCTGGTTCATCATTTTCCTTCCGAGCACGATACGCATTGCATATCACATCCCGCATATCATGCCATATATTGCATCATGTTGCTTGTGCATTGCACCGTGTTTTATTGTGGTTCCTTTGTTTGTGTTCTTGCTTTGGGTAGAGCCGGGAGACGAGTACGTGAACGAGGAACCTGTTGAGAACGCTTTTGAGGATCAAGCTTTCGACAACTCTGAGAACTTTGCAGGGAAGATGACCATACCCTCGAAATCACTTCTATCTTTGCTTGCTAGATGCTCGCTCTTTTGCTATGCCTATGCAATGATGCCTATCACTTTCTTATCATGCCTCCCATATTGCCATGTCAGCCCCTAACCATCCTTTCCTAGCAAACCGTTGTTTGGCTATGTTACCGCTTTGCTCAGCCCCTCTTATAGCGTTGCTAGTTGCAGGTGAAGATGAAGTTTGTTCCTTGTTGGAACATGGAGATGTTGTTCCTTGTTGGAACATGTTTACTTGTTGGGGATATCACAATATATCTGCTATAATTAATGCATCTATATACTTGGTAAAGGGTGGAAGGCTCGGCCTTATGCCCGTGTTTTGTTCCACTCGCCACCCTAGTTTCCGTCATACCGGTGTTATGTTCCTTGATTTCGCGTTCCTTACGGTTGGGTGATTTATGGGACCCCTTGACAGTTCGCTTTGAATAAGACTCCTCCAAAGAAGGCCCAACTTGGTTTTACCATTTGCCACCTAAGCCTTTTTTCCCGGGTTTTCGCGAGCCCGAGGGTCATCTTTATTTTAACCCCCCCGGACCAGTGCTCCTTGAGTGCTGGACCGAACCGAGCAACTGCTTGGGGCCACCACGGGAAACTTCGAGGCTTGGTTTTACTCGTAGCTTGACTTATCCGGATGTGCCTCGAGAACGAGATATGTGCAGCTCCTATCGGGATTTGTCGGCACAATCGGGCGGCTTTGCTGGTCTTGTTTTATTGCTATCGAAATGTCTTGTAGTCCGGGATTCGAGATCGATCGGGTCTTCCCGTAGAAGGAATATCCTTCGTTGACCGTGAGAGCTTATAATGGGCTAAGTTGGGACACCCCGCAGGTATTATCTTTCAAAGCCGTGCCGCGGTTATGAGGCAGATGGGAATTTGTTAATGTCCGGTTGTAGAAAACCGAAGTTGACCTTAATTAAAAAACACATCAACCACGTGTGTAACCGTGATGGTCTCTTCTCGGCAGAGTCCGGGAAGTGAACACGGTGTTGGAGTTATGTTTGACGTAAGTAGTCCAAGATCACTTCTTGATCGCTACTAGCTTCACGACCGTGCTTTGCTCCTCTTCTCGCTCTCTTTTGAGAATGTAGCCACCATATATGCTAGTCGCTTGCTGCAGCTCCACCTTAAAACTCTGTCCTTCCATAAGCTTAAATAGTCTTGATCTCGCGGGTGTGAGATTGCTGAGTCCCCGTGACTCACAGATTCTACCAAAACAGTTGCAGGTGCCGACGACGCTAGTGCAGATGACACAACCGAGCTCAAGTGGGAGTTCGACGAGGAACGTGGTCGTTACTATGTGTCTTTTCCTGATGATCAGTAGTGGAGCCCAGTTGGGATGATCGGGGATCTGTGTAGCATTTGGGGTATCTTCTTTTATTTTGGTTCCGTAGTCGGACCTTGAGTGTAATCTGAATGATGGATGTTTATTTATGTATTGTGTGAAGTGGCGACTGTAAGCCAACTATGTATCTCTTTCCCTTATGTATTACATGGGTTGTGTGAAGATTACCTCACTTGCGACATTGCTTTCAATGCGGTTACGCCTCTAAGTCATGCTTCGACACGTGGGAGATATATCCGCATCGAGGGCGTTTCACCTACCCTCCCGTGGTAGCAGGGTCCTATTGGAAACTAAGGGATAGCAGTAATTTTGTAGCAAGTGCAACAGTAACAACAACAGTAGTAACTTAGCAAGATCAATATATGATAAATTCATAGGCATTGGATCGGTAATTTGTTGGATGATATTCATCATGAGACAATTATAACCTAGGGTGATACGGCACTAGCTCCAGTTCATCAATATAATGTAGGCACGTATTCCGTAAATAGTCGTACGTGCTTATGGAAAGAACTTGCATGACATCTTTTGTCCTACCCTCCCGTAGTAGCGGGGTCCTATTGGAAACTAAGGGATATTAAGGCCTCCTTTTAATAGAGAACTGGAACAAAGCATTAACACACGGTGAATACATGAACTCCTCAAACTACGGTCATCGCCGGGAGTGGTCCCGACTATTATCACTCCAGGGTTGCCAGATAATAACACGTAGTAGGTGACTATAACTTGCAAGATCGGATCTAGAACATAGGTATAATGGTGATAACATAAACGGTTTAGATCTGAAATCATGGCACTCGGGCCCAAAGTGACAAGCATTAAGCATGGCAAAGTCATATTAACATCAACCTCGGAACATAGTGGATAATAGGGATCAAGCCCTAACAAAACTAACTCGATTACATGATGAATCTCATCCAACTCCTCACCGACCATCGAGCCTACGAAGGAATTACTCACTCCCGGTGGGGAGCATCATGGAATTGGCAATGGAGAAGGGTTGGTGATGACGAAGAACGAAGATCCTCCTCTCCAGAGCCCCAAACGAACTCCAGATCTAGCCTCCCGATGAAGAATAGGAGGTGACGGTGGCTCCATCCCGTGGAACGCGATAATTCTTTCTCCATGATTTTTTCTCCGAAAATAGGATTTTATAGCGTCGGTTTCAGGGTCTGCGGGGCCACCAGGTGGGGACAACCCACATGGGCGTGCCTGGAGGGGGGGCGCCCTGGTGGGTAGTGCCCACCCAGGTGGCCCCTTTGGTGGTTCTTGGCTCTAGAAATTCTCTTTATTGATATAAAAAATCCTCGCAAAGTTTCGTTCCATTCTGAGAACTTTTATTTCTACACAAAAACAACACCATGGTAGTTTTGCTGAAAACAGCGTCAGGCCGGGGTTGGTTTCATTCAAATCATGCAAATTAGAGTCCAAAACAAGAGGAGAAGTGTTTGGAAAAGTAGATACATTGGAGACGTATCAACTCCCAAGCTTAAACCTTTGCTTGTCCTCAAGCAATTAAGTTGATAAACTGAAAGTGAATGAGGGAGTCTTGGATTAGGGGGTATCCGGACAGCCGGACTATATCCTTTGGCCGGACTGTTGGACTATGAAGATACAAGATTGAAGACTTCGTCTCGTGTCCGTATGGGACTCTTCTTGGCGTGGAAGGCAAGCTTGGCGATACAGATATGTAGATCTCCTCCCATTGTAACCGACTCTGTGTAACCCTAGCCCCCTCCGGTGTCTATATAAACCGAAGGGTTTAGTCCGTAGGACCAACAACAATCATACCATAGGCTAGCTTCTAGGGTTTAGCCTCTATGATCTCGTGGTAGATCAACTCTTTTACTACTCATATCATCAAGATCAATCAAGTAGGAAGTAGGGTATTACCTCCATCGAGAGGGCCCGAACCTCAGAAAACATCGTGTCCCCTGCCTCCTGTTACCATCCGCCTTAGATGCACAGTTCGGGACCCCCTACCCGAGATCCGTCGGTTTTGACACCGACATTGGTGCTTTCATTGGGAGTTCCACTGTGTCGTCGCCATAAAGCTGGATGGCTCCTCCGATCATCGATAACGATGCGGTCCAGGGCGAGGTTTTCCTCCCCGGATAGATCTTCGTATTCGGCGGCTTCGCACTGCGGGCCAACTCGCTTGGCCATCTGGAGCAGATCGAGAGCTACGCCCCTGGCCACCAGGTCAGGTTGGGAAACTTGAATTACACCGCCGATGTCCGTGGAGACTTAATCTTCGACGGATTCTTGCCCATGCCATGTGTGCCGCATGATCACGATGAGCACGATGTAGCTCTGCCGTCGGACAGTGTTCCGTAAATCACGCCAGCAACCACTCCGGCCTTCAATCCGGAACGGACTGCACCATTCGAGGACGGGCGGATAGACCCCACCTTGGAGGTTGCACCCTCAGTGGCGATAGAGCCGAATACTGACCTTACCCCTCACGAGAACCGTGACGCCGAACCGCTGGATTCGTCTCCGGCCACGGACTCCGAACCGTCTGCGCCCATGCCTATCGAATCCGATTGGGTGCCGATCATGGAGTTCACCTCCGCGGATATCTTTCAGCACTCGCCCTTCGACGATGTATTAAACTCGTTAAAGTCTCTCTCCCTGTCAGGAGAACCTTGGCCGAACTATGTCCGGCTAGAATGGGAAGCGGATGACGAAGAAATTCACACCCCACCCACCACCCACTTAGTAGCCACTGTCGATGATTTAACCGACATGCTCGACTTTGACTCCGAAGACATCGATGGTATGTACAACGATGAAGGAGACGAACAGGAACCACTTCCCACGGGGCACTGGACTGCCACCTCATCATATGATATATATATGGTGGATACACCCAAAGAAGGCAATGGCGACAAGACATCAGAGGATAACCCCTCCAAGAAACAACCTAAGCGCCGACGTCAGCGGCGCCGCTCTAAGTCTCGCCACAGCAAAAGCGGTGTTACCGGCACAGGAGATAACAGTACTCCGGACAGTGCTGAAGATGATGACAATCCCCTCCAGCAAGATCTAGAGCCGGAGGATGAACAAGCAAGCCCTCCTGAGCGAGCGGTAGAGGGAGAAGAGGAGGATGACAATTACATGCCTCTCTCCGAAGACGAAGTGAGCCTCAACGACGAAGAATATGTCATACCCGAGGATCCCGTCGAGTAGGAGCGCTTTAAGCGCCTGCTTATAGCCACAGCAAATAGCCTAAAGAATTAACAGCAACAACTTCAAGCTGATCAGGATTTGCTAGCAGACAGATGGACTGAAGTCATCGCGGTCGAGGAATACGAACTCGAACGCCCCTCCAAGGGTCACCAAAGCGCAGGATGCTACCCCGACTTGAGGAGGAAGCATATGATGCGGCTGATCAGCCACCTCGTGGCCGAGACAGAGAGACATTTCAGCTAGAAGCTCAGCCCGCACCCCGCCGCCACTCAAACAAAAATACCAAGGCACCGGGAAACATGCGAGACCTGCGAGACATATTGGAAGACAGGGCAAAACACGCAAGATCGATCTATGGATCACCAGGGCACGCCCCTACCCGGGACGGTGACCGCCACGCCGGATACAGTAAAAGAAAATCCGGCCGGGCCGAATACAGCAGGCAAGACTCATATGAGCTGCGCCGCGATATAGCCCAGCACGGAGGCGCGGCACACCCCCTATGCTTCACTGAGGAAGTAATGGAGCATGAATTCCGAGAGGGTTTTAAACCCATAAATATCGAATCATATGATGGAACAATAGATCCCGCGGTATGGATCGAGGACTTCCCCCTCCACATCCACATGGCCCGCGGTGATGATCTACATGCCATCAAGTACCTCCCGTAAAAACTTAAAGGACCAGCTCGGCATTGGCTGAACAGCTTGCCAGCAGACTCCGTTGGCTGTTGGGAGGATCTGGAAGACGCATTCCTGGACAACTTCCAGGGCACTTATGTGCGACCACCAGATGCCGATGACTTGAGCCACATAATTCAGCAGCCACGGGAAATGGCCAGGCAATTCTGGACATGGTTCCTAACCAAGAAAAATCAAATTGTCGACTGTCCGGATGCAGAGGCCTTAGCGGCAATTAAGAAAAACATCCGTGATGAGTGGCTAGCCCGGCACCTGGGCCAGGAAAAGCCGAAGTCTATGGCAGTCCTCACGACACTAATGACCCACTTTTGCGGGGGAGAGGATAGTTGGTTGGCTCGCAGCAACAACAAATCAAGAAACCTTGGCACTTCGGATACCAAGGACAGTAACGACAGGCCACGTCACAACAAACACAAGCGCCGCAACAACGGCGATAACACCGGATCTGGCGGTCAATGCGGATTCAGCTCTAAACCGGTCAGTGAAAAAGCCATTCAAAAGAAGCACCCGGGCCGCCCGGTTTGGACCGCATACTCGATCGCTCGTGTCAAATACACGGCACCCCGATAAGCTAGCCAATCACACCAACAGAGAATGCTGGGTGTTCAAGCAGGCCGCAAGTTAAACGCCGAAAAAAGGACAAGGGCTGCACATCGATGACGAGGAGGAGCCACGGCCGCCCGAACACGGAGGACGAGAAGAGGTTTCCCCACAAGTGAGGACGGTGAACATGATATACACAACCCACATCCCCAAGAGGGAGCAGGCGTGCACTAAGGGGCGTATATGCGACGGAGCCCGTCGCCCCAAAGTTCAACCCATGGTCATCTTGTCCGATCACCTTGATCGCGGGGACCACCCCACTAGTATCCGTCATGGCGGATCTGCCGCGTGGTCTTAGACCCCATCATTGACGGTTTCACCTCACTCGAGTCCTTATGGACGGCGGCAGCAGCCTTGAACCTGCTCTATCGGGATACAATGCGCAAAATGGGTATAGACCCTCGAGGATCAAACCCACAAAAGCGACCTTTAAAGGCGTCATCCAGTGTAGAGGCCCATTATGCGGGCTCAATCACACTGGAAGTGGTCTTGGATCTCTGGACAACTTCCGAAGCAAGGAGTTAATCTTCGATATCGTCCCGTTCATGGCGGCTATCACGCCTTTGCTCGGGCGAACCGCGTTTGCAAGATTCAACGCAGTACTGCATTATGCATATCTTAAGCTCAAGATGCCAGGACCTAGGGTGGTCATCACAGTCAATGGAAACACAGAGAGCTCGCGCTGTACGGAGTAGCACACTGCGGCCCTCGCAGCGGAGGCACAAAGGAACCTCTTAAGGCAATCCACCAGTTCGGCGATAAAACTCCCGGACACCGTCAAGCGCATCCGGAGCAAACTGAAATAGGATCGCCTGGCACGCTCAGAGCTCGCCTAGCAGTTCGGCCCCCGCCCTAGCCTCAGTCGAACGACAAAATTCATGCCACGCGTACATAATTACGCATTGAAAATACCATAGGCATCGGCGGGGGCACGATCAAGGCACGTCCCACAATGCGGCTCAACCGCACTAGGAGCTTACTATCTTAATCATTCTCTTTCTTTCAGGACTTTACTCTCTGGAAGCCCTATCCGGCAGTATGATTGTCGGACACATGATACAACATCCAAGGAGGTAGGAAGCTACGTCTTAGAAATGGAATCCCCAGGTGGTCTCTGATAACGAGTGAAATACCTTCTTTAAGATACCAGTCCGCAGCTTGCCCCTGGATGGGACATGTCAAATAGTCCTATTTTTTGCTTACCGCACTACTTATATCAGTATGATTTGACGCATTTCTTGAATAAACAATGCATAGCACTAGTCTATTATCGCATTGTATATTCCTTTTTATATACATATTCATTTATGATAGTTAGCACCCGTACACTCTGGTACGGCCAGTACGCCAGGGGCTTCCGTATACCCCCATAACATGGCGTGAGAAGTCCGAACACTCTTGACAGTGCGGCACCCCGAACTTATAGCATTATATGCATCAGCTCCGAATCATGTCTTGGGTCAATAGTTGGGTTTGCCCGGCTCCCATGTTTTGGTACCTTACGTTCCGCTATATCGGCTAAGGTAGCACTGGGAGAACTACTGCGATTGTGTCCCTGTTCTTCTGGATGAGCACCTCAGTAGAGAAAGCTAAAACTGACTGTCATGATAAGGCGAGAGTTGGTCGCTGTTCGAGAGGTCTCAAGTCCCTAAAGACTTTTTCCGCTTCGGGCGAGGAGTCGGCTTTGTCCGACTTAGGCGTGTATAGTGCCCCAAATTCGGCCCTCCGAATACTAGGGGCTTCACCAAAATTTAAAATTGTAGACTTCTATGGCTTAGTGAGAGTGATAAAGCATTATAGTCCGATTGCCTGGTTCGTTGCGCTGAGCAACTCCCTTGAAGGACCCAAAAACGGGAAAAGGAGTGCTCAGATTTATCCCGAACACCCCAGCACTAGTTGCATGGGGGCAGAAGCCGACGACTAACCAACTCTCAGATTTTATAAACGGCCGCACAGAAGGTAATATTTTAAATACAAAAGCGTTGCATAGCGCACATGAACTAGTTTTCATAATACAGGATCACATGAGCAAGTTCATTCAAAAATTACATCTTTGGAACACTCGTCCGCCACAAGACGGGCACCCTTCAGGACACCCTCATAATACATTTTAGGGTGGCGATGCTCCTTGCCCTGCGGCGGCCCCTCCTTCACCAGCTTCTCGGCGTCCATCTTGGCCCAGTGCACCTTCGCACGGGCAAAAGCCCAGCGCGCACTTTCTATGCAGACAGACTGCTTTATGACTTCCAGCCGTGGGCAGGCATCCACAAGCCACCTCACCAGGCCGAAGTAGCTGTTGGGAAGGGCATTGCCAGGCCACATCCGGACTATAAGGACCTTCATGGCCTGTTCGGCCACCTTGTGGAGCTCGACCAGTTGCTTCAGCTGGTTGCTCAAGGGCATCGAGTGTTCGGTCCCAGTATACTGAGACCAGAACACTTTCTCCGTCGAGCTCCCCTCCTCAGCCCGGTAGAACTCCGCAGCATCAGACACACTATGGGGCAGATCTGCGAACGCCCCTGGAGAGCTCCGAACTCGGTAAGTAAATATAATTTTTTTTTCACATGCTTGCTTTGCATAATGAATGCCTTACCCGCCGCTATCATATTCACCGCCTCAATCTCCTGGAGGGCCTTTTGGGCTTCGGCCTTGGCTTGTTTTGCGCTTTCGAGGGCCTTGGAAAGCTCGGACTCTCGCATCTTTGAGTCAAGCTCCAAGGACTCGTGCTTCTTCACGAGTGACTGGAGCTCTTGCTGCACCTCGCCTACTCGGGCTTCGTGTCTTTCTCGCTCAATGCGCTCCTTGGCCGCTTTGTTCGAAACCTCGGACAGCGCCTGCTTCAGTTTCGCCACTTCGGTCGTGGTCCCTGGCACATTCATGATGATCCTATTATTTTCCAACCAAAACATTTTTTATATAGACAAGGTATTGCTTACCTTTGTTCTCCTCGAGCTGCTTCTTGGCAAGGCCGAGTTCTTCCTGGACCGCTCAAGGTCCTGCTTGATCTGGCGACCTCCATGATGACGTGCGGCGTGACGGCCAAGTGAAGCTCGCATCGCATACACACATATTTGGATTAGACTCCTGCATTCACTATTTGATCCTCTATTCGGCTTTTCTTTGTGAACGCCGAACAGAGCATCAGGGGCTACTGTCTATGCGGTAATATTTTCTTATACTTCGATTACCCACCTCAAAGCCTGTTAGGAGGCTGGCACAGGCTTCAATCAGTCCGCTCTTGGCGGACTGAACCCTTTTGATCACCGCACTCATGATAGTGCGGTGCTCTTCGTCGATGGAAGCGCTACGAAGCACTTCCAGCAAGTTGTCCAGTGCCTCTGGATGGATAGAGGTCACCGGCACGGGCGGCTTGCCCCTCTTAACAGGGGGGCGCCTGCCGGAGTCTGGGACCACTGGTGGTTCCGGTGCGGTGTTCGGCTGAGGGCCAAACTTGGAGCCCATGGGAGTCTTGCTCCCTTTGCGCCCAGGGTCCGGAAGGTCGCCTTGAGGCGCCCCTAGGACAACCTCCCCTCGGCTTGGTGCCCTTTGAGACAACGCCTCGACGTTGTTCGTAGGGCGAGGGGAGGAGGCGGTCGAAAGTGAATCACTATTCATATCCGACGAGTCCAAAGAACCGTCCGATGAAGATACATCGATGCGGGCTCGGGACGGACTGCATAATCATATTCGGCGTAAGGAGAAGCAGTGCAATAAAAGCATACCATGAATTACTCTGGTATCCGAATACTTACGACTTCGCCAGGGGCTTGTCCCTGGGCAACCACTCGTCTTCACTATGCGCGGCGATCGTAGAACAGTCCGGAAGGAGAGTCCTTCCCTTCTTGGACCCTTCGGCCTCCCTGGTTGGGGCGGCCTTCCTTTTCTTCTCTCCCCCGGCCGGAGGGGGAGAACCTTCATCTTCCTCCTCCTCTTTTTCACGAGAGGAGTGCATCTCGGAGTTATCAGACGATGAGTCCGATACCACCTGACGCCGGGAACCCTTTCGGGTCCCCGTGACCTTCTTCTTGGTCTTCTTCTCCGGCACCTCATAAGGTGCCGGAGTCAGCATCTCCGTCAGGAGAGTGTTGGTCGGATCTTCGGGCAGGGGGGCCGGGCAGTCGATCTGCTCCGATGTTTCCACCCAGTCCTGCCAAAGGTATGGGAGCTCAGATCCCGCACATGATTAAACTGGGGAAAGTAAATACCCTATAAGGTGTAGAGAACTTACCGGATTCGCAGGGCGCTTCGCGCTAAGTCCGCGGTCCTCGATAAGGGAAGGGGGGACCTCGGTGCCCTTGAACAGCACCCTCCAGATGTCCTTGTGCGTCATGTCAAAGAGCTCGTGCAGAGCCTGGTGCTGGGCCGGGTCGAACTCCCATAAATTAAACGCCCGTTGTTGACACGGGAGGATCCGGCGGAAGAGCATGACCTGGACCACATTGACAAGCTTGAGTGTAACATCCCAAATTTCCCATTTGGAATGTTTTACAATTATAGCTAAGCATCTATGCATATTGTTTGAATTTGAGTGACATTTGAAGTTTCAGAAGATTTTTAGTTGTTGGAATTTGAATTTGAATTGGCAGATGAAATTTATTTCAAATCAATGCCTGACAAATACTTGAGAAAAAGTATGAGAGGAGTAAACATGACACTCCAAATATGTGAGATGAAAACCTTGCCAAAAGTTTGAATTCAAATTTGATTTTATTTGGGATTTTAGAAAATGTTTTTTTAGTTTGAGTTTTGCCCTGGAAAATGTTCAAATTATAGGAATATTCCCCGATCATTTTGATATATATATGTCCTATATAAAATATATATATATCTAATATATTTTCTCTCTCAAATTCAAAAAAAGGAAAATAAACCCAGCGCCAGCCAGCCAACTGCCCAGCCAGCCGAGGCAGCCCACCAGCGCAGCCCAGCCAGCCAAGCCAGCCCAACCAGCGCCTGCCCACCCAGCCCCGAGCCCACCTGCCGAGCCACCCTCCCGAACGCCTCCCCTCGGTCGTCCGTCGCCACCCTCTCCCTCTCCCGCCGACGCCTGACCCACCTCTCCCTTTCCCCGCCCACGCCACTCCAATCCAACCCAGCGCCGCCGCCTCATGGAATCCCGAGGATCCCGGATCGCCTCCCGATCCGCCCCTCGCCCAAGTCGAGGCCCCTATATAAACCCCACCTCCTCGACCTGCCCCGCTTTCCCCTCGCCAACCCTCGTTCTCGCCAAATCGCCACCGGAGTCCGACGCCGCCACGCCATTGCCCTGCCTGCCACCTCCGACCCCCCGAGCTCCCGACTCCACCGTCGACTCCCCTCGCTTGCCGCACCACCGGAGGCCTCCGCCGTCGTCCCGACCACCGAACCTACTGCACTGCCGCCGCCTCGAAAGCCATCGCCGTCGACCACCGCGGTAAGTCGCCGGAGATGCCCCCACCGTCCGATCTAAACGTAGGGTCTAGATTAGATCCCCGAAGGGGTACGGTTTAATTTAAATGGACCGGTTTTAGTTTCGGTTTATTTGGTTTTATTTAGGTTTAGTTTAGACCGGCCCGAATCGGTTTAATCCCTCGGGCGCGTTTTAGCTATATTACGCCCGAGCGTTAGATAGGCCCATTAGCACCAATTTTTCTTTTTAATTATTTTTTTCGTTTCTGTTTTTAACAGAATAGTTTCAGTTTTGTAAAATCCATATCTTTTAATCTACTTAATATTTTTAATTGATTCTTTTTTTGTTAGTTTGCAAATTTGTTGTAGTTTCTGTAGAAAATATGTTTAGTCATGTTAAAATTATTAGAAATTGTTTTATTTTAAATTTAGACAGATTAGTAATTCTGCTATAAAGTGAGTTAGAATTATTTTATTTTAGTGATTCTTTTTGTCACTACTTTGTTTTGACCTTGCCTAACCGTAGGAATTTATTTGGGCATTTTATATTTAATAAAAAAAATAGTTTTAATCAAAATCATGTGGTTCTTATTTATTTAATTAGCTACTGTTTTCCTATTGTTTTATTTAGCAAATAATTTTATTTTTCCTATGTGATAGTTTATTTTAGATTAGTTTCTGTAACTTTAGAACATGAACTTTTATTTACAATAAATAAAATTTTTATTTTAGTTTTTCTTGCTAGAATTGTTATAGGCATAATAGGAGTTCTATAATAGCTTTTGATGTGATTCTTTTTGCTCCTAGTTGCATGATGTTTTCTCTTCTGTTAGTTAGCAAAAACCCATGCTTAGGTTCTGTTAAGAAAATTTTGGTTGTGTAAAACTATTTCTTATTTGTTGTTTGATGTGGTGAAAATATTGATTTGGATTTCTTCGAGTTTTCCTTGGGTTTTGGTTCGATTGTTTTGTGTGTTTTATGTTAGCATGCTGTTATGTTAATTGATTGTATGCTCTTATGCTTATATGATTGTTGTTTGCTTCGGTAGAATTTCCGGAGTGCGAAGCTTGCTACCACGAGTCCCTAGCTTTCGAAGATCGTCAGCAAGGCAAGTCATTGATCATATTTTTCATTTATTATACCTATGATTTTATTGCATTAGAATTATACCTCCCCACCATGCATGCAGTAGGAGAATTTGAAGTTATGTTCTTGAGTAGTATCATGAGGTAGGATGAACCCAATTCCCCTTGTTACCATGGCCCGGGACGAAGTAGTTTATTTTGCTATGCTCAGAGACGGGTTGGTTGAGTGATTCATAAGGAGATGTGAGAGTCAAGATGATGACAACCCCATGACTTCAAGCTCAAGATGGACTTCAAAATTCACTCGGGTGGAGGACGGTTGACGGGCACCTGAGAAAACCAGCGGTTGGCGGGATGCATGGAGAAGCGCCATGACATCTTGCGGAAGCTTCACCCAGCCACGAAGAGACGGATGTATACCCCTTTGATCGAAGCTTACCCTGCAGCCGCAAGCCATTATGGGCTCGCTTGGTCAACCTTAGGTGCGACTCGGCGGACGGTGCTACGAGATGTAGAAGAACGGTAGGATTGGATGGGTACCGCGGTGGCGGAGGAACTCTTCTAAGACCCTGTTTCGTTCGTCCGCCTTCAAACACCATGAAGTGCGAAGACTTAAAGGAGGAACGATCTTGCAGGTAAAGTACGCAAACCTCTGCAGAGTGAAGATCTAATCGGTTAGCCGTGTCCCCGGTTACGGACAATTTGAGCCTCTGGAACTTGGAGTATTTCGGATATCTCAACACCAAAATTAATAAATTAATTGAGGGGGATTATTTAACAATTGGGAATGAGACATTGGTTGGTGGAACCATCTTAATAACTACCAACAATTTTGTAGTATTTGCAAACAAGTCCATTGTTGTAGGGAAAAACTGGCTTTTCGCAAAAACAATGAAACTTAGAGCCCCACACCAAATTGCATATAGTGTTAGTAATTTTATTGTTATTCTCTCTTCATGACTTGCCGGCATATTCAAAATGCTGACCTACACGGCTGCAACGCCTTATGTTGCGAGAGGAGTATTCGATCAGAGTGAGGCTACGATCCGCGCTTGGCGATTGCCCTATGGAGTCGGATGGACTCGCTTATTTCGCTCTCGCTTCCGCAGCTTTATTTAGTTTATTTCTCATGAGTTGGCCTTGGCCAATTTATTCTATTGTAATAAAGACTCGATGTGAGAATCGTAATAAATTCAGGTGTGATTGAACTTTGATTATTTCATCAATGTACTGTGTGTGCCAAGATGATCTTGGGATGGTACAGCTACACGAGACTTGACCGATTTTGGGTCGGGTCGCTACATGAGAGATGGTATCGAGCACACGCTGACCATAGGACGAACCCCTAGGATCGGAAAGCCATAGGAAGAGACTATTTATTTTATGTCCTTATCATTCCATAATTCTCCCTGTTCATTTCTCGACTTCTCTCCGATTTTCAACATTCTAGATGGCACGAGTTCACCCCAGTTTTCTACCGGAGTTTTGCCACCAGATGAGACGATGCCTCTCGGCAAGAAGCTGGTCCAGATCGTGAAGAAGCTGAAGATTGCTCTGCCTCAATCACCGGAAGCCTACCAATGCACTTCCGATGGATACCGCTTCTGAGTTGAGGTGCACATTCCAGGAGGACCTTCGGAGGACATTGAGCCTATTGACTTTGAGTTTACCGATTTCAATTGGATCCTCGGAAGAGACATGGCGATTTATCGTGCACTTGGACATCTCCGAGAAGAGTACAGGCCGAGCTCGACCCATCGACCTCGCCATGATTTCTCACAGAGCTAGGAATGGAGATATCATCCGTGCCGTGAGGACGACTCCATTCTCTCATATGTCCAAGACTTGGAGTGTCTCCTCAGAAACGGAGATCCGCACTCGCCAGAACTCGAAGGTACACAGAGGCTGTTGTTCCGTGAACTGGGCTGGAGGAGAAAGCACACGCAGACTTCCTTGACCATGAAGAAGAAATCAAGGATTTCATGGAGAGAGTCGACAAGCTGAAGATGGATGTTGCCGCATTAGAGGAGAAGATGGACTTGGGAGAGGACCTTTTTCCGAGTGGAGATGACGGACCTCTCGTGAGCAATGACCAAGATTATGAAGAGAGCTCCACTGAAGAAAGCCGCAAGAGGAGGCGCCGCATCATAGGACGCCACACCGGAGGACGCCGCACCAGGGGACGCAAGGATAATTAAAGAAGACATTTAGTCGACCGCCATGTTATTTTATTTTCGTCGATCAGTTAGGCCGTTATTTTCGATTAGTCGTGAGAATTTGTAATCCGAGATTGAACCATGTTTGATTGAATAAATGATTGGTGTGATTATGATTGTGCATTCATATGGGTAGTGATATTTTCTCATTAGACCCTTGTTCTATTCTAATTTTCTCATCCACTCCAAAACACCAGATGCCTCCGAGACGTGACCCCGGTCTCAACTTTCCGCTGGAGCTCACCCAGCTGATCCAGCAGCAGAATGCCCTCATGCAGATGCTCATCCAGAACCAGAACAACAACAACAACAACAACAATCCACCGCCACCACCCCCTGTTGACAACTTGACCCGCTTCCTAAGGCTGAATCCGCCAGTGTTCTCTAGCAGCACTGAGCCGATTGTGGCCGATGATTGGCTTCGCAAGGTCGGAAGGGAGTTAGCCACTGCTGGATGCACAGATGCAGAGAAGGTGCGCTTTGCCGCACATCAGCTTGATGCCTCTTGGTGGGAGAACTACACCGCCACTTATCCCATCGCCACCATCACGTGGGATCGGTTCCAGCAGGCTTTCCGCACCGCTCATGTCTCAGCTGGAGCCATGAGTCTGAAGAAGCGTGAGTTTCGCAACTTACGCCAGGGGAACCGTACTGTGGGGCAGTTTGTGGATGAGTTCAGCAAGTTAGCTCGCTATGCCCCGGATGATGTGGCCACAGATGCCGCAAAGCAGGAAAAGTTTCTCGAGGGACTCAATGACGAACTGGGAATGCAGCTAATGGTGGCTACCTTCAACAACTATCAGGAGCTGGTAGACAAGGCCACCATACTTGAAGGCAAGCAGCAGCAGATTGATAGCCGCAAGCGGAAGTATGGCCTGGGAAAGTACAATTCTGGAGCTCAGCAGAAGCCCCGTTATGCCCCATACTCGGGAGGGCATACCCATCACACCCATGGAGGACATTGTTGGGGAACGTAGTAATTTCAAAAAATTTCCTACGATCACGCAAGATCATGGTGATGCATAGCAACGAGATGAGAGTGTTGTCTACGTACCCTCGTAGACCAGCAACGGAAGCGTTGACGCAACGTAGAGGAAGTAGTCGTATTTCTTCCCGATCCAACCGATCCAAGTACCGAACGTACGGCACCTCCGAGTTCTGCACACGTTCAGCTCGATGACGTCCCTCGAACTCCGATCCAGCCGAGTGTTGAGGAGAGTTTCACAAGACGACGGCGTGGTGACAATGATGATGTTCCACGGCGCAGGGCTTCGCTTAAGCTCCGCAACGGTATATTCGAGGTGTAGTTTGGTGGAAGGGGCACCGCACACGGCTAAGGAACGATCTCAATGATCAACTTGTGTGTCATGGGTGCCCCTGCCCTGTATATAAAGGAGGGAAGGGAGGGGCTGGCCGGCCGAGAGAGGAGGCGCACCAGGGTTTCCTACTCCTACTAGGAGTAGGATTCCCCCCCAATCCTAGTCCAACTAGGTTTTCCCAAGTGGGAAGAGAGAGAGAGGGGGGCGCCCCCTTCTCCTAGTCCTAATAGGACTAGGGAAGGGGGGAAGGTGCGGCCAGCACTATGGCCCCCTTTCTTTCCCACTAAGGCCCATCAAGGCCCATTGACCCCCCGGGAGGTTCCGTAACCCCGGTACTCGGTAAAATTCCCAATTTCACCGGAGTGATTCCGGAGTCCAAACATAGGCTTCCAATATATCAATCTTTATGTCTCGACCATTTCGAGACTCCTCGTCATGTCCGTGATCTCATCCGGGACTCCGAACAACCTTCGGTACATCAATATCATATAAACTCATAATAACTGTCATCGAAACGTTAAGCGTGCGGACCCTACGGGTTCGAGAACTATGTAGACATGACCGAGACACCTCTCTGGTCAATAACCAATAGCGGGACCTGGATGCCCATATTGGCTCCTACATATTCTACTGAAGATCTTTATCGGTCGACCGCATAACAACATACGTTGTTCCTTTGTCATCGGTATGTTACTTGCCCGAGATTCGATCGTCGGTATCCAATACCTAGTTCAATCTCACATCGGCAAGTCTCTTTTCTCGTTCCGTAATACATCATCTCACAACTAACACATTTAGTTGCAATGCTTGCAAGGCTTATGTGATGTGCATTACCGAGAGGGCCCAGAGATACCTCTCCGACAATCGGAGTGACAAATCCTAATCTCAAATATGCCAACCCAACATGTACCTTCGGAGACACCTGTAATGTACCTTTATAATCACCCGATTACGTTGTGACGTTTGGTAGCACCCAAAGTGTTCCTCGGCAAACGGGAGTTGCATAATCTCATAGTCATAGGAACATGTATAAGTCATGAAGAAAAGCACTAGCAACAAACTATACGATCAGGTGCTATGCTTAACGGAATGGGTCATGTCAATCAGATCATTCAACCAATGATGTGATCCCGTTAATCAAATAACAACTCCTTGTTCATGGTTAGGAAACATAACCATCTTTGATTAACGAGCTAGTCAAGTAGAGGCATACTAGTGACACTCTGTAGGTTTATGTATTCACACATGTATTATGTTTCCGGTTAATACAATTCTAGCATGAATAATAAACATTTATCATGATATAAGGAAATAAATAATAACTTTATTATTGCCTCTAGGGCATATTTCCTTCATCTCCCACTTGCACTAGAGTCAATAATCTAGTTCACATCGCCATGTGATTTAACATCAATAGTTCACATCTATATGTGGTTAACACCCATAGTTCACATCGACATGTGACCAACACCCAAAGGGTTTACTAGAGTCAGTAATCTAGTTCACATCGCTATGTGATTAACACCCAAAGAGTACTAAGGTGTGATCATGTTTTGCTTGTGAGACAATTTTAGTCAACGGGTCTGTCACATTCAGAGCCGTAAGTATTTTGCAAATTTCTATGTCTACAATGCTCTGCACGGAGCTACTCTAGCTAATTGCTCCCACTTTCAATATGTATCTAGATTGAGACCCAGAGTCATCTAGATTAGTGTTAAAACTTGCATCGACGTAACCTTTTACGATGAACCGTTTTTCACTTCCATAATCGAGAAACATATCCTTATTCTACTAAGGATAATTTTGACCGCTGTCCATTGATCTACTCCTAGATCTCTATTGCACTCCCTTTCCAATCTTAGTGGTAGGGTATGCAATAGATCTGGTACACAGCATGACATACTTTATAGAACTTATGGCTGATGCATAGGAATGACTTTCATTCTCTTTCTATCTTCTGCCGTGGTCGGGTTTTGAGTCTTTACTCAATCTCACACCTTGTAACACAGGCAAGAACTCTTTCTTTGACTGTTCCATTTTGAACTACTTCAAAATCTTGTCAAGGTATGTATTCATTGAAAAAACTTATCAAGCGTCTTGATCTATCTCTATAGATCTTGATGCTCAATATGTAAGCAGCTTCACCGAGGTCTTTCTTTGAAAAACTCCTTTCAAAAACTCCTTTATGCTTTGCGTAATAATTCTACATTATTTCCGATCAACAATATGTCATTCACATATACTTATCGAAATGTCTTGTAGTGCTCCCACTCACTTTCTTGTAAATACAGGCTTCTCCAAAAGTCTGTAAAAACCATATGCTTTGATCAAATCATCAAGCATATATTCCAACTCGAGATGCTTGCACCAGTTCATAGATGGATCGCTGGAGCTTGCACATTTTGTTAGCTCCTTTAGGATTGACAAAACCTTCGGTTGCATCATATACAACTCTTCTTTAATAAATCCATTAAAGAATGTAGTTTTGACATCCATTTGCCAGATTTCATAAAATGTGGCAATTGCTAACATGATTCGGACAGACTTAAGCATCGCTACAGTTGAGAAAATCTCATTGTAGTCAACACCTTGAACTTGTCAAAACCTTTTTGCGACAAGTCGAGCTTTGTAGATAGTAACACTACTATCAACATCTGTCTTCCTCTTGAAAATCCATTTATCTACATGGCTTGCTGATCATCGAGCAAGTCAATCAAAGTCCATACTTTGTTCTCATACATGGATCCTATCTCAGATTTCATGGTCTCAAGCCATTTCATGGAATCTGGGCTCATCATCGCTTCCTCATAGTTTGTAGGTTCATCATGGTCTAGTAACATGATTTCCGAACACGATTACCGTACCACTCAGTGCGGATCTTATTCTGGAAGACCTCACGAGGTTTGGTAGCAACTTGATCTGAAGTTTCATGATCATCATCATTAACTTCCTCACTAATTGGTGTAGGAATCACTGGAACTGATTTCTGTGATGAACTACTTTCCAATAAGGGAGAAGGTACAATTACCTCATCAAGTTTCTACTTTCCTCCCACTCACTTCTTTCGAGAGAAACTTCTTCTCTAGAAAGGATCCATCTTAGCAACGAAAAACTTGCCTTCGGATCTGTGATAGAAGGTGTACCCAATAGTTACCTTTGGGTATTCTATGAAGACGCACTTCTCCGATTTGGGTTCGAGCTTTATCAGGTGAAAACTTTTTCACATAAGCATCACAACTCCAAACTTTAAGAAACGACAGCTTAGGTTTACTGCTAAACCATAGTTCATACGGTGTCATCTCAACGGATTTAGATGGTGCCCTTTTAAACGTGAATGCAGCTGTCTCTAATGCATAACCCCAAAACGATATTGGTAAATCGGTAAGAGACATCATTGATCGCACCATATCGAAATAAAGTACGGTTATGACGTTCGGACACACCATTACGTTATGGTGTTCCATGTGGCGTGAGCTGTGAAACTATTCCACATTGTTTTATATGAAGGCCAAACTCAGAACTCAAATATTCTCCTCCACGATCAGATCGTAGAAACTTTATTTTCTTATTACGATGATTCTCCACTTCACTCTGAAATTATTTGAACTTTTCAAATGTTTCAGACTTATGTTTCATTAAGTAGATATACTCATATCTACTCAAATCATCTTGTGAAGGTCGAAAATAACGATACTTACCGTGAGCTTTAACACTCATCGGACCGCATACATCGGTATGTATTATTTCCAATAAGTCATTTGCTCGCTCCATTGTTCCGAGAACGAGTCTTTAGTCATCTTGCCCATAAGGCATGGTTCGCAAGCATCAAGTGATTCATAATCAAGTGATTCCAAAGTCCATCAAGATGGAGTTTCTTCATGCGTTTACACCAATATGACCTAAACGGCATTGCCACATATAAGTTGCACTATCATTATTAACTTTGCATATTTTGGCATCAATATTATGAATATGTGTATCACTACGATCGAGATCCAACAAACTATTTTCATTGGGTGCATAACCATCGAAGGTTTTATTCATTTAAACAGTAACAACAATTATTCTTTGACTTTAAATGAATAATCGTTTTGCAATAAATATGATCAAATCATATTCATGCTCAACGCAAACACCAAATAACATTTATTTAGGTTTAACACTAATCCCGAAAGTATAGGGAGTGTGCGATGATGATCATATCAATCTTGGAACTA
Organism: Aegilops longissima; assembly: GCA_021605205.1. Lineage (NCBI taxonomy): Eukaryota > Viridiplantae > Streptophyta > Magnoliopsida > Poales > Poaceae > Aegilops > Aegilops longissima. The sequence goes on from CM038678.1 coordinate 169,987,896, forward strand.
CTTCCAACACTCATCGTCACTTCCCTTCAACTAGTTTCGTTCATTCGCAACTCCTGTTTGAGTTACTATTCTTAGCAACCTAACAGTATCAAATACTCAGGGCCACTATAAACACTAGTAAGGCACACATCAATAACCTGTATATCAAATATAACCTTGTTCACTTTGCCATCCTTCTTATCCACCAAATATTCAGGGTAGTTCGCTTCGGTGGACCAGTTCCATTGCAGCAAAAGTACTCAGTCTCGTGCTTAGGTCTAGACTTGGGCTTCTTCACTCGAGCAGCAACTTGCTTGCCGCTCCTTTTGAAGTTCCCTTCTTCCCTTTGCCATTTTCCTTGAGACTAGTGGTCTTGTCAACCATCAACACTTGATGTTTTTCTTGATTTCTACCTTCGCGATTTTAGCATCGCGAAGAGCTCGAGAATCTTTTTCGTCATCCCTTGCATACTATAGTTCATCACGAAGTTCTACTAACTTAGTGATGGTGACTAGAGAATTCTGTCAATCACTATCTTATCTCGGAAGATTAACTCCCACTTGATTCAAGCGATTGAAGTACTCGGACAATCTGAGCACATGCTCACTAGTTGAGCGATTCTCCTCCATCTTTTAGCTATAGAACTTGTTGGAGACTTCATATCTCTCAACCCGGTATTTGCTTGAAATATTAACTTCAATTCCTGGAACATCTCATATGGTCCATGACGCTCAAAACGCCTTTGAAGTCCCGATTCTAAGCCGTTAAGCATGGTGCACTAAACTATCAAGTAGTCATCATATTGAGCTGGCCAAACGCTCATAACGTCAGATCGCTCATATTGAGCTAGCCAAACGCTCATAACGCCTCGCATCTGCTCCTGCAATAGGTCTCACCTAGCGGTGCATTAAGGACATAATTCTTCTGCGCAGCAATGAGGATAAACCTCAGATCACGGATCCAATCCGCATCATTGCTACTAACATCTTTCAATACAATTTTCTCTAGGAACACATATGAAAACATAGGGAAGCAACAACGCGAGCTATTGATCTACAACATAATTTGCAAAATACTACCAGGACTAAGTTCATGATAAATTAAAGTTCAATTAATCATATTACTTAAGAACTCCCACTTAGATAGACATCTCTCTAGTCATCTAAGTGATTACGTGATCCAAATCAACTAAACCATGTCCGATCATCACGTGAGATGGAGTAGTTTCAATGGTGAACATCACTATGTTGATCATATCTACTATATGATTCACGCCGACCTTCGGTCTCCGTGTTCCGAGGCCATATCTGTTATATGCTGGGCTCGTCAAGTTTAACCTGAGTATTCGCGTGCGCAACTGTTTTGCACCGTTGTATTTGAACGTAGAGCCTATCACACCCGATCATCACGTGGTGTCTCAAACGAAGAACTTTCGCAACGGTGCATACTCGGGAGAACACTTCTTGATAATTTTAGTGAGAGATCATCTTATAATGCTACCGTCAATCAAAGCAAGATAAGATGCATAAAGGATAAACATCACATGAAATCAATATAAGTGATATGATATGGTCATCATCATCTTGTGCTTGTGATCTCCATCGCCAAGCACCGCCATGATCACCATCGTCACCGGCGCGACACCTTGATCTCCATCGTAGCATCGTTGTCGTCTCGCCAACTATTGCTTCTACGACTATCGCTACTCCTTAGTGATAAAGTAAAGCAATTACATGGCGTTGCATTTCATACAATAAAGCGACAACCATATGGCTCCTGCCATTGCCGATAACTTGGTTACAAAACATGATCATCTCATACAATAAAATATAGCATCACGCCTTGACCATATCACATCACAACATGCCCTGCAAAAACAAGTTAGACGTCCTCTACTTTGTTGTTGCAAGTTTTACGTGGCTGCTACGGGCTGAGCAAGAACCGTTCTTACCTACGCATCAAAACCACAACGATATTTCACAAATAGACTCCGTTTTAACCTTCTCAAGGACCGGGCGAGCCACACTCGATTCAACTAAAGTGAGAGAGAGACACCCGCCGTCACCTTTAAGCAACGAGTGCTCGGAGCGGTGAAACCAGTCTCGCGTAAGCGTCTGCGTAATGTCGGTCCGGCCGCTTCATCTCACAATACCGCTGAACCAAAGTATGACATGCTGGTAGGCAGTATGACTTGTATCGTCCACAACTCACTTGTGTTCTACTCGTGCACATGACATCAACGCATAAAACCTGGCTCTGATACCACTGTTGGGGAACGTAGTAATTTCAAAAATTTCCTACGATCACGCAAGATCATGGTGATGCATAGCAACGAGATGAGAGTGTTGTCTACGTACCCTCGTAGACCAGCAACGGAAGCGTTGACGCAACGTAGAGGAAGTAGTCGTACTTCTTCCCGATCCAACCGATCCAAGTACCGAACGTACGGCACCTCCGAGTTCTGCACACGTTCAGCTCGATGACGTCCCTCGAACTCCGATCCAGCCGAGTGTTGAGGGAGAGTTTCACAACCGACGGCGTGGTGACAATGATGATGTTCCACCGGCGCAGGCTTCGCCTAAGCTCCGCAACGGTATATTCGAGGTGTAGTTTGGTGGAAGGGGCACCGCACACGCTAAGGAACGATCTCAATGATCAACTTGTGTGTCATGGGGTGCCCCTGCCCTGTATATAAAGGAGGGAAGGGAGGGGCTGGCCGCCAGAGAGAGAGGCGCACGGGGTTTCCTACTCCTACTAGGAGTAGGATTCCCCCAATCCTAGTCCAACTAGGTTTTCCCAAGTGGGAAGAGAGAGAGAGAGGCCCCTTCTCCTAGTCCTAATAGGACTAGGGAGGGGGAAGGTGCGCCAGCACTATGGCCCCTTTTCTCTTTCCCACTAAGGCCCATCAAGGCCCATTGACCCCCCGGGAGGTTCCGGTAACCCCCCGGTACTCCGATAAAATTCCCAATTTCACCCGGAGTGATTCCGGAGTCCAAACATAGGCTTCCAATATATCAATCTTTATGTCTCGACCATTTCGAGACTCCTCGTCATGTCCGTGATCTCATCCGGGACTCCGAACAACCTTCGGTACATCAATATCATATAAACTCATAATAACCGCCATCGAAACGTTAAGCGTGCGGACCCTACGGGTTCGAGAACTATGTAGACATGACCGAGACACCTCTCGGTCAATAACCAATAGCGGGACCTGGATGCCCATATTGGCTCCTACATATTCTACAAAGATCTTTATCGGTCGACCGCATAACAACATACGTTGTTCCCTTTGTCATCGGTATGTTACTTGCCCGAGATTCGATCGTCGGTATCCAATACCTAGTTCAATCTCGCATCGGCAAGTCTCTTTTCTCGTTCCGTAATACATCATCTCACAACTAACACATTTAGTTGCAATGCTTGCAAGGCTTATGTGATGTGCATTACCGAGAGGGCCCAGAGATACCTCTCCGACAATCGGAGTGACAAATCCAAATCTCAAATATGCCAACCCAACATGTACCTTCGGAGACACCTGTAATGTACCTTTATAATCACCCGCACGTTGATGTTTGGTAGCACCCAAAGTGTTCCTCGGCAAACGGAGTTGCATAATCTCATAGTCATAGGAACATGTATAAGTCATGAAGAAAAGCACTAGCAACAAACTATACGATCAGGTGCTATGCTTAATGGAATGGGTCATGTCAATCAGATCATTCAACCAATGATGTGATCCCGTTAATCAAATAACAACTCCTTGTTCATGGTTAGGAAACATAACCATCTTTGATTAACGAGCTAGTCAAGTAGAGGCATACTAGTGACACTCTGTAGGTTTATGTATTCACACATGTATTATGTTTCCGGTTAATACAATTCTAGCATGAATAATAAACATTTATCATGATATAAGGAAATAAATAATAACTTTATTATTGCCTCTAGGGCATATCATATTTCCTTCAGACATAACCATGGAGGACATAACCATGGAGGACATAACCATGGAGGAAATGGGAACAACCGCAATCACGACAACAAGACAGTAATGGAAACAAAGAATGGCAACCAGATCGTCTCCGCCCGGTTCGTAAGGATCTGAGTCACATCACCTGCTTCAAGTGCCAAAAACAGGCACTATGCCACCGACTGCCGGAGGCCAAGCAGAGGAATGGAAACGGCAATGGAAGCTCAGCAAAGAAGCCCAACCCTTTTCCTCGTGCTCGGTGATCCACATTGACGTGGAGGACGCCTATGATCAGCCGGATAATCGTGGTTGGTAAGTTTTATTAAATTCACATCCAATTGGTACTCTTTGATTCGGTGCAACGATTCATTCATATCAAGGGTAGTTGTGGAAAAGTACGGGTTGCCCACTAGAACCCTTAGAAGCCCTCTTCACGTCAGTTCCGTAGGAGGAGAAATGATGGCAGGCTTAGGCTGTCATGCAACCCTCAACATCGGAAACCATAAATTTCCCGCAGACCTCATAGTATTGGAAACCCAGACCTTGGATGTAATCCTAGGCATGGATTGGTTGACGAAGTTTGAAGGAAACATAGATGTGCCCATAAGTCGATTCTCGCTCACCACCCCGGAGCGAAGAGGATCAAGTATGTATCCGCACGTATCCCGATAAAGAATCAGGTGCATTCCCTCACGGGAGTTGTTCAGGAGGAAGTGCCAATAGTGCAAGATTTTCCCGTTGTGTTTCCGGAGGAATTACCGAGAATGCCACGGACGAGAGACATTGAATTTCTGATTGAGTTATTGCCCGGCACAGCCCCAATATCCAAGAGACCCTATCGGATGCCCCCGAACGATTTAAAAGAGATCAAGAATCAAATTAATGAACTCTTGGAGAAGGGATATATTCGGCCAAGCTCATCACCTTGGGGAGCCCCAGTTCTTTTGGTAGAGAAGAAGGATGGAACCCTGAGAATGGTTGTGGATTATCGTTCGTTGAACGACGTGACCATCAAGAACAAGTACCCTCTGCCAATGATTAATGACCTATTTGATCAGCTAGTTGGAGCCAAGGTATTCTCCAAGATCGATCTTCGATCAGGGTATCATCAGTTGAAGATCCGTGAAAAGGATATACCTAAAACAGCATTCACCACCAGGTATGGTTTATATGAGTATACCGTCATGTCATTCGGATTGACTAATGCCCCTGCGTACTTCATGAATTTGATGAACAAGGTATTTATGGAATATTTGGACAAGTTTGTCGTGGTGTTCATCGATGATATACTGATTTTCTCAAGAGCGAGGAAGAGCATAAGGAACATTTGCGTCTAGTTCGGAGAAACTCCGAGAACATCGATTGTATGCCAAGTTCAGCAAATGTGAATTTTGGCTGAAGGAAGTCGAATTCCTCGGACATGTTATTTCAGGAGAAGGAATAGCAGTTGACCCCGCCAAGGTTGTATCACCACCGATTGGCGATCACCCACCTCGACCAAGGAGATCCGCAGTTTTCTCGGACTCGCAGGATATTATCGGAGGTTTATTGAGAATTTCTCAAAGATTGCCAAGCCCATGACCGAGCTGTTGAAGAAGGACGCCAAGTACATTTGGACCGAGGATTGTGAAGCCAGTTTCTGTGAATTGAAGAAACGCTTGGTTACAGCCCGATCTTGATTTTGCGGACATACACAAGGATTACCAGTATATTGACGCTTCTCGTCGTGGACTCGGAGGAGTACTCATGCAGGAAGGAAAAGTTGTAGCTTATACCTCCGCATAGCAGCTCGACCTCAAGAGATGAATTATGCCACACATGATTTGGAGTTAGCAGCAGAGTGCATGCACTCAAGACACAGAGACATTTCCTTATCGGAAACCGCTGTGATGTCTACAGATCATAAGAGCTTGAAGTATATTTTCACGCAGAAAGAGTTGAACCTCAGGCAGAAGAGATGCCTAGAGTTAATCAAGGACTATGACATGAGATTGCATTACCACCCAGGAAAGGCTAATGTTGTAGCAGATGCTTTGAGCCGTAAGAGTTATGTGAATACTCTTATAGCGGGAGGATTACCCCAGGAGTTAGTCGATGACCTCAGAGATCTCCGACTGGAGATAGTTCCGAGAGGATATGTTGCAACTCGGAAGTCCAGTCCACTTTGGCCGAAAGAATTCGTGAAGCCCAGAAGTCGGACAAGGAAATTGATGAGATAAAGAAAAGGATGAATGAAGGAAAAGCTAAAGGGTTTCGTAAGGATGAATACGGAGCTATATGGTTCGAGGATCGTATTTATGTACCCAATGATCCCGAACTCAGAAGCTAATTCTTCAGAGGCTCATGATTCGCCAGTACTCGATTCACCCCTGTAACACCAAGATGTATCTGGATTTGAAGGAAAGTTTCGGTGGATGGTATGAAGAAGGATATTGCCGAGTACGTAGCGATGTGCGATGTTTGCCAACGAGTAAAGGCGGAACATCAGAAGCCAGCAGGGTTACTTCGCCGATTCCCGAGTGGAAATGGGAAAAACTTGGAATGGATTTTATCACAGGATTACCCAGGACCCGTTCAGGTTATGATTCCATCTGGGTAGTGGTTGATCGATTGACCAAGGTAGCTCACTTCATTCCCGTGAAGACTACCTATATCAGCGCTAAGTTAGCCAAGATATACATGACCAGGATCGTATGTCTGCATGGAGTTCCGAGGAGTATCGTGTCAGATAGAGGAACACAATTTACCTCAAAGTTTTGGAATCAGTTGCATGAAACTTTGGGTACGAGGCTGGAGTTCAGTACAACCTTTCATCCGCAGACAGATGGACAGACCGAGAGAGTCAACCAGATCCTAGAGGACATGTTGAGAGCTTGTGCGCTAGACTATGGGTCTAGCTGGGATGATAATTTGCCATACGCGGAGTTCTCATACAACAACAGTTATCGCACCATCGAAGATGGCCCCTTCAAGCTCTATCGTGGGAGGTGCGAGAACACCATTGTTGTGGGATGGTGTTGAGATCGAAAACTTTTCGTCCCGATCTTATCGAGATTCCAAGAGAAAGTCAAGCTGATTCGAGATAGGCTCAAGGTAGCTCACCGAGGCGTAAGAGTTATGCCGACAAGAACGCAAGGAAGTAACTTACGGCGGGAGACCGGGCATATCTTCGTGTGTCCCCACTTCGTGGAATCAAGAGATTCGTGTTAAAGTAAAGTTAGCACCCGGTTCATTGGCCCCTACAAAATCATCGAACGTCATGGAGAAGTTGCTTACAAGTTGGAATTGCGGAAGGATTGTCCGGAGTTCATGATGTCTTCCATGTTTCTCACCAAGAAATGCCATGCCGACATGGCCGATATTCCGTTGAGAGACACAAGGCCCCTAGAGGCCATACAGCTCGACAAAGATCTGACTTATGAGGAGAAACCCGTCCAATTCTCGAGACTACGAACAGAGTCACCCGCAGCAAGATCATCAAGTTTTGCAAGGTGCTGTGGAGTCATCATTCCGAGGAGGAAGCCACCTGGGAGCGAGAAGAAGACCTCTGCCGAGAAGCCACCTGAGGGCGAGATTCATCTTAAGGTGGGTAGGTTTGTAACATCCCAAATTTCCCATTTGGAATGTTTTACAATTATAGCTAAGCATCTATGCATATTGTTTGAATTTGAGTGACATTTGAAGTTTCAGAAGATTTTTAGTTGTTGGAATTTGAATTTGAATTGGCAAATGAAATTTATTTCAAATCAATGCCTGACAAATACTTGAGAAAAAGTATGAGAGGAGTAAACATGACACTCCGAATATGTCAGATGAAAAACCTTGCCAAAAGTTTGAATTCAAATTTGATTTTTATTTGGGATTTTAGAAAATATATTTTTTTTAAGTTTGAGTTTTGCCCCTGGAAAAATATTCAAATTATAGGGAATATTCCCCTGATCATTTTGATATATATATGTCCTCTATAAAAATATATATATATATATCTAATATATTTTCTCTCTCTCAAATTCAAAAAAAAAGGGGGGAAATAAACCCCAGGCGCCAGCCAGGCCAACCGGCCCAGCCAGCGCCGAGGCAGCCCACCAGGCGCAGCCCAGCCACTGGCCAGGCGCAGCCCAACCAGGCGCGGCCCAGCCAGCGCCCGAGCCCACCTGCCGAGCCACCCGCCCGAACGCCTCCCCTCGGTCGCCTGTCGCCACCCCTCTCCCTCTCCCGCGACGCCTGACCCACCTCTCCTTTCCCGCCCGCCACTCCAAGCCAACCCAACCCACCGCCTCACCGGAATCCCGAGGATCCCGGATCGCCTCCCGATCCGCCCCTCGCCCAAGTCGAGGCCCCTATATAAACCCCAACCCTCGACCCGTTCCCCGCTTCCCTCGCCAACCCCTCGCTCTCGCAATCAATCGCTCACTGAGTCCGACGCCGCGCGCCATTGCCCTTCCCGCAACCTCCGACCCCGAGCTCCCGACTCCACCGTGCTCGACTCGCTTCGCTGCACTCGCCGAGGCCTCCGCCCGTCGTCCCCGACCACCGAGCCATCAAGACTGCCGTCGCCGTCGACCACCGCGTAAGTCGCCGAGATGCCCCCACCGTCCGATCTAAACGTAGGGTGTAGATTAGATCCCCGAAGGGGTACGGTTTAATTTAAATGGACCGGTTTTAGTTTTGGTTTATTTGGTTTTATTTAGGTTTAGTTTAGACCGGCCCGACTCGGTTTAATCCCTCGGGCGCGTTTTAGCTATATTACGCCCGAGCGTTAGATAGGCCCATTAGCACCAGTTTTTCTTTTTAATTATTTTTTTCGTTTCTGTTTTTAACAGAATAGTTTCAGTTTTGTAAAATCCATATCTTTTAATCTACTTAATATTTTTAATTGATTCTTTTTTTGTTAGTTTGCAAATTTGTTGTAGTTTCTGTAGAAAATATGTTTAGTCATGTTAAAATTATTAGAAATTGTTTTATTTTAAATTTAGACAAATTAGTAATTCTGCTATAAAGTAAGTTAGAATTATTTTATTTTAGTGATTCTTTTTGTCACTACTTTGTTTTGACCTTGCCTAACCATAGGAATTTATTTGGGCATTTTAGATTTAATAAAAAAATAGTTTTAATCAAAATCATGTGGTTCTTATTTATTTAACTAGCTACTGTTTTCCTATTGTTTTATTTAGCAAATAATTTTATTTTTCCTATGTGATAGTTTATTTTAGATTAGTTTCTGTAACTTTAGAACATGAACTTTTATTTACAATAAATAAAATTTTTATTTTAGTTTTTCTTGCTAGAATTGTTATAGGCATAATAGGAGTTCTATAATAGCTTTTGATGTGATTCTTTTTGCTCCTAGTTGCATGATGTTTTCTCTTCTATTAGTTAGCAAAAACCCATGCTTAGGTTCTGTTAAGAAAATTTTGGTTGTGTAAAACTATTTCTTATTTGTTGTTTGATGTGGTGAAAATATTGATTTGGATTTCTTCGAGTTTTCCTTGGGTTTTGGTTCGATTGTTTTGTGTGTTTTATGTTAGCATGCTGTTATGTTAATTGATTGTATGCTCTTATGCTCATATGATTGTTGTTTGCTTCGGTAGAATTTCCGGAGTGCGAAGCTTGCTACCACGAATCCCTAGCTTTCGAAGATCGTCAGCAAGGCAAGTCATTGATCATATTTTTCATTTATTATACCTATGATTTTATTGCATTAGAATTATACCTCCCCACCATGCATGCAGTAGGAGAATTTGAAGTTATGTTCTTGAGTAGTATCATGAGGTAGGATGAACCCAATTCCCCTTGTTACCATGGCCCGGGACGAAGTAGTTTATTTTGCTATGCTCGTAGACGGGATTGGTTGAGTGATTCATAAGGGAGATGTGAGAGTCAAGATGATGACAACCCCATGACTTCAAGCTCAAGATGGACTTCAAAATTCACTACTGGGTGGAGGACGGTTGACGGGCACCCTGGAGAAAACCAGCGGTTGGCCGGGATGCATGGAGAAGCGCCATGACATCTTGCGGAAAGCTTCACCCAGCCACAAAGAGACGGATGTATACCCCTTTGACCGGAAGCTTACCTGTGCAGCCGCAAGCCATTATGGGCTCTGGCTTGGTCAACCTTAGGTGTGACTCTGGCCGGACGGTGCTACGAGATGTAGAAGAACGGTAGGATTGGATGGGTACCGGCAGTGGCGAGAGGAACTCTTCGGAAGACCCGGTTTCGTTCGTCCCGTCTTCAAACACCATGAAGTGCGAATACTTAAAGGAGGGAACGAATCTTGTGGGTAAAGTGCGCAAACCTCTGCAGAGTGAAGATCTAATCGGTTAGCCGTGTCCCCGGTTACGGACAATTTGAGCCTCTGGAACTTGGAGTATTTCGGATATCTCAACACCAAAATTAATAAATTAATTGAGGGGGATTATTTAACAATTGGGAATGAGACATTGGTTGGTGGAACCATCTCAATAACTACCAACAATTTTGTAGTATTTGCAAACAAGTCCATTGTTGTAGGGAAAAACTGGCTTTTCGCAAAAACAATGAAACTTAGAGCCCCACAGCCAAATTGCATATAGTGTTAGTAGTTTTTATTGTTATTCTCTCTTCATGACTTGCCAGCATATTCAAAATGCTGACCTACACGGCTGCAACGTCTTATGTTGCAGAGGGGTATTCCGATCAGGAGTGAGGTTACGATCCGCGCTTGGCGATTGCCCTATGGAGTCGGATGGACTCGCTATTTCCTCTACGCTTCCGCAGCTTTATTTAGTTTATTTCTCATGAGTTGGCCTTCGGCCGAATTTATTCTATTGTAATAAAGACTCGATATGAGAATCGTGTAATAAATTCAGGTGTGATTGAACTTTGATTATTTCATCAATGTACTGTGTGTGCCAGCATGATCTTGGGATGGTACAGCTACACAGAGACTAGACCGATTTTGGGTCGGGTCGCTACATTGAGTTTCTTGCTTATCATGTTCCGGATACACTTCTGGAGTCCGGCCAGCTCCACCGATGAACCCCAGGACAAGCCCTTCTCTTTCCAGGAGGTAAGCCACATGGGGATTCCGGATCGGAATTCGGGGGCCGCCACCCATTTGGTGTCGCGCGGCTCGGTGATGTAGAACCACCCCGACTGCCACCCCTTTATGGTCTCCACATAGGAGCCCTCGAGCCATGTGACGTTGGACATTTTGCCCACCTTGGCGCCTCCGCATTCCGCTTGCTGGCCGCCTACAACCTTCGGCTTGACATTAAAGGTCTTCAGCCACAGGCCGAAGTGGGGCTGGACGTGGAGGAAGGCCTCGCACACGACGATAAATGCCGAGATGTTGAGAATAAAGTTCGGGGCTAGATCAAGGAAGTCCAGCCCATAGAAGAACATGAGGCCGCAGACGAACGGGTGAAGGGGGAACCCCAGTCCGCGGACGAAGTGGGTGAGAAAGACTACCCTTTAGTAAGGCTCCGGGGTAGGGACGATCTACCCCTCGTCGTGCAGCCGGTGCGCGATATCCGTGGCCAAGTATCTGGCTCCCCGCAGCTTCTTGATGTCCTCCTCCGTGACGGAGGATTTCATCCACTTGCCTCCCACTCCGGACATGATTGGAGCGGTGTGAGGAGAAAGATGTGAACTTGCGTGCTGGAGCTCGAGTGTGCAAGAATGGATGAGCGAGGAGGAAGAAGGCGTGGGTGAAAAAGGTGAACCCTTATCCCTCTATAAAGGCGGGCGAAACTATATGCCCCCACTAGCCTAGTAAACTCGCTTACTCCCCAAGCGTCGTGATTGATGGCGCGGTTGGGTTACCCACACCCGTATTGACGAGAATGCCGCGATAAGGGGACACGATCTCTGCTGCGACAAGACGTGCCAAGGAGACTGCCTCGCAATATGCGCCAAGGCTGGTTGATAAAAACGGTTCGAATAATGACCGGGCCATGGTATGATGTCATAATATCAAGTGCGTCAGCATATTAGATTTGTGGAAATATTATTCTCTCTACAGTGGTATGTGGGACTTGTTTTGCAGAGCCGGACACTATCCTTGTGTTCAAAATCTTCTACAGAGTATTCGGATGAAGGAACTCGCCGTGCAATGCCGAAGACAATCTGCGCGCCGGACTCATCATCATTGAAGCCTGGTTCAGGGGCTACTGAGGGAGTCCTGGATTAGGGGGTATCCGGACAGACGGACTATATCCTTTGGCCGGACTGTTGGACTATAAAGTTACAAGATTGAAGACTTCGTGTCGTGTTCGGATGGGACTCTCCTTGGCATAGAAGGCAAGCTTGGCGATACGTATATGTAGATCTCCTCCCATTGTAACCGACTCTGTGTAACCCTAGCCCCCTCTGGTGTCTATATAAACCGGAGGGTTTAGTCTGTAGGACCAACAACAATCATACCATAGGCTAGCTTCTAGGGTTTAGCCTCTACGATCTCGTGGTAGATCAACTCTTATACTACTCATATCATCAAGATCAATCAAGCAGGAAGTAGGGTATTACCTCCATCGAGAGGGCCCGAACCTGGGTAAACATTGTGTCCCCTGCCTCCTATTACCATCCGCCTTAGACGCACAGTTCGGGACCCCCTACATGGGATCCGCCGGTTTTGACACCGACAGTGAAAAATAAAAACTTTTACGAACTCTTTTGCTCTTGTTTGCATAAATAAGCTTAAACAACACCCAGGTTTTCATCCAACATTATAACTAACCATGCCGACAATAACTCCTAAAAATTATATTAACTCATATCAATGACATAATCAACTAGTGAGCAATAGTAAGATTTCTCAAACGGTAACACATTATCAAAACAACCGTGATATAATATGACAATAGTGGTATCTCGCTAGCCCTTTCTGAGACCGCAAAACATAAATGCAGAGCACCTCCAAAGTTCAAGCAGCAACTAAACATTGTAATTCATGGTAGAAAAGATCCAGTCATGATGCACCCAACATTAGCTAAACACAATGCATCAGCATGACAGCAGTGCTCTCAGGTTCTGGCGATTATTTTAGAAGGTGATGACACAACATAAAAGTAGAAAGTCCCTTCGCAGAGGGAAGAAGTGATTTGCAGAGGTGCCAGAGCACAAGTTTTAAAACAGAGGTAAATGATATTTAGAGACATGCACCCTTCTTGTTTACTTCACGACTATCAGTTATCAATATCTTCCATGCTAAACATGCTAGTGGCGGTTCCCAAGCGATAAAGTAAAGGTTATGACTCCATTGGGAGTTTTTGTTTGATTATTTGAGAGATCAATTCTTTTTGCAATTTGGGACTGGGCATCCCTACTACCGCCCTTTTCTCGTGCGATGGTGAGTGAATAAATACTCATCCTGAAAATAACCCGCTTAGCATGGAAGATACCGACTACCTCCTGCCGTTCCATGAACGAATCCGGCACACAAAAAAGATATTTATTTGAAGTTTTTAGAGATGGCACATGCAAATTTACTTAGGACGGCAGGGTAATACCGCATATAGGTAGGTATGGTGGACTCATCTGGAATAACTTGGGTTTAAGGTTTTGAATGTACAAGCACAATTCCCACTTAGTACAGGCGAAGGCTAGCAAATAGGTTGAGAAGCGGCCAGCTAGAGAGGAACAACGGTCATGAACATGCATTATGCATAAGTAACATTGGACACTAGCATGAATAGGATATGAACACCATGAACATAAATATCATAGAGGCTATGTTGGTTTTGATTCAACTACATGCATGGACATGTGCCAAGTCAAGCCACTCGAACATTCAAAGGAGGATACCATATCATCATACTACATCACAATCATTTTAACGCAATGTTGACATCCAAGATAAATCACTATCCACTCCTAGCTACTTATGCATGGCATGATAAACTATAATCTCTAATTATCATTGCAAACATGTTTAATCATAATGGGCGAAATCATGGATACTTGGTTAAACATATTTACAAAAATAGAACAAGTCGAGTTCATACCCGTTTCTCTCTGCCACGGCCAGTTCATCAAATATTGTCATTATTGCCTTTCACTTTCACGACCGAACGATAAAAAAAAAATTGTGCAAGAGTGCCGTAGACTAAGCTGGAATATGCAAAAAAAATATTCAACAGGAGAATACAAGGTAAAATGGGCTCTTTATTAGACCAACAATTATGCATATGAGAACCACTCAACATTTTCATCGTGGTCTTCTCCTTGGTATGACTCAATAAAAAGAAAAGAAATTCAGAGAAACACACTGAAATGTTTTTGGAGTTTTTGGTTTTCATTGAACAAGCAAATAAAAGGGAAAAGCAAAAGCGAGAAAAACTATTTACACGGGAAAACTCCCAACAAGCAAAAGATGAACAAGGAAATCTTTTTGGGTTTTCTTTTTAGCGCTATAGCTAACTACTCTAGAAAGAAAAATAAAAAAGAAACAGGAAATATTTTTGGATTTTCTCAAAGTTTTTCAAACACACAAGAAGAAAGTGAGAAAATAAAATTAAGCATGGATAATACAATGAAAAAGTGTGAACACCGACAACTGAAATATGTGAACATGAATGTAAAGTCGGTGATAAACATGTACTCCCCCAAGCTTAGGCTTTTGGCCTATCTTGGTAATCAGTCAGTAGTCGAAGAAACCATGGGGTCCCATGTCGAACTGCTGAGGAGCGGGCACCTGTGGCTCCCACTGCTGAGGCTCCTCCTCTGTTGCAGCCTCGTTATTCCGTTAGGCGATGATATCCGCAAGCATAATCCGGTATCCACCCCTGGCAATAGGATCAGACAAAGCAGGCGTAGGCAATGGAATAATATCACGAGTTCTCACACTAAAAACTAGGTTATATGTAATAGGGATGTTAGCATATTATACAGCAGTAAACTGGTGGTAATCGGTAAACCTTGGGCAAAGGATAATCATGCAGGCGTATCTGAACATTAAAGCGAGCCGCCAAACGAGTGGCGTAAATACCTCCATGTATTTTACCCTTGGATTTATTAATGTGGAGGAGACATGCCACAATAGCTCCCAAGCTATAAGTCTTGTCTCCCTCTAGCGCACGATGTAAAACAACAAGGTCTAGGGAATTGAGTGCACCCACCTTGTCTCTAGCAAGCAAGCATTCTGCAATGAAAAGAGCAAAATAAGGAACAACAGGAAAATGCAAGCCAGCGGCAGTGATACTCGACACCCCTCTCTCATCACCCACTGTCAGAGTACGATAAAAGCACTCAAACTCTATGGGCCTAGGCTCTACCAAACTACCATCAGAAGGAATCAAGCATATTTCACAAAATTCAGTAAGTGGTATCTGGTGGGGTTCAGCATATAAACTAAACTGCACTTCTGTCGGGGGAACGACACCTATGGGATCACAGGGAATCCCTACTACGGTTGGCAGGGCGCGGGGCTGTGGAAACAGCAGGTTTAGGAGATCAACACGGGGGAATTTTATCCAGGTTCGGTTTGCAAATGATGCGTAATACCCTAATCCTGCTTTGGTGTGTTTATCTGGTGTTCTTGGACTAGCTACAAGACGTGCAGGGTCCAAATAGTTCGAATCCTCCTCTAGTATGCCTCGAGCCTCCTTTTATAGCCAAAGGGGTTGCCACAGTGGCACACATGAGGTGGAAAGTATATACTGTACACAACTCTATCACCTGGCACCGTAGGACAAACACATTTAATGCGCTGCCGACGTGCCCTCTCACTTTATGGGGGACGGCAAGGAAGCTCATCCCATTCGTCGCCGCCTCACCTCGTTCCGACGCGCGTCCAGGTTGATGAGGCGTGCAGCGCCACGCTGGCTGGCTGGTTGCTGAGCTGGTGCGGTGGCAGAGTCTTCACAAAGATCTGCATGCCACCACGCAGGTACTTGCTGAGTTGGTTTGGAAGCTGCACGTCGCCACGCAGGTGCCTGCCTAGTTGGCGGGCTGACTGCTATGTTGGAACGGCGGTGGAGCCTCGGTAGGAGTGGGCCTAGCTGTGGCATCGAATATGTCCCCAGCAAGGGCCTTGCCGGGGTCTTGTAAGTGTCCCCGGCAAGGGTCTTGCCGGGGGTCTTGCGAGTGTCCCCGACAAGAATCTTGCCGGGGGACTTCGTCCTCTGGTTCTCATCTAGATGTGCAGGCCTTTGGTCTTTCACAAAGATCTGCATGCCACCATGCAGGTACCTCCTGAGCCCTGGTTCCAATGTTGTCGATGGTGTTGGAACTCTTGGGCTCAAGGGTGGCGGCCTTGCTGGTGTTGGGTGAGTTGCCCCAGCAAGGCTCTTGCCGGGGCTATGCAGGCCGCCCCGGCAAGGCTCTTGCCGGGGGAAGCCCATCTTGCCCCTTCGCTCTTCGTGCCTCTGACTTAAGCCTTGCTTTCGTGGTCTTATATCTTCACTTCCTTCCCTGTCGTGCCAAGCGCGGCCGCAAGTGTGGCTGCGATTTCCCGTGCACAAGTAAAGGAGTACAGAAGGCTCCTACTTTTGTACACTGACAGGAGCTCCCGGGCCTGGGACACATATAAGCGCGGAGCGTTATTGGGCCAGGCCTAGAAAGGTGCGCGGGTATGCATGGCAGAGTTTTACCATAGTAACTCCCTCGCCAGTTGCGCTTCCCCACGACCTATGTTGAATGCGTGACGTGCGGGTCGTGTGTGGAGCGGTTGCAGCATGCTTGCGTCACGTCGTGGTAAATGGTAAAGAGGCGGCCCGCATCTTCCCCCTAGCAAAAGATGAAGCCACAGGGGCGCGGCTCATTTACTAGGCGGACTTGGGTCATGGTCTTCAAGGCGCCCGCGCCCCACGATCGCGGGGTGAAGAACGGTCGCTTCAGTTGTCCTCTCGATTTCGGCTCGCTCGCCACGTGTCCTCCATGCCCCAGGGAGAGTAGGTGATGGATATGGAGGGCGCGGGCCTTAACAACGAGGCGGCGAGCGGGCCATCGCTGATTGGAGGAGCGGGTCGGTCCTGATTCCCTGCGCTTCTGGCGGCCGGACTGGCTGAGTGAGGAGGCCGCCCTTGAGTTGGGGCAAGGCCGAGCCCCAGCCCCGTCCGATTATAAGAAGGGGAGAGGGATGGCATCCTTCAACATTCATCTCTTTCTATCTTGACTTCTTCCTTCCCTTCGGCATGGCGAGAGGGCGCGCCGGCGCTCCAATGGTAGCGACGAGGGCTCTGCCGACAACAAGGCCCGCCCTCCCGAGAGCTCACAAAGGCGAGCCTGCTGTGAGAGGAAGAGGGAGGGGGCGTGGCCGAGGCCGCCATGGCGCTCGGGGGAGAGGAGGGACGGGGCGGCAAATCGGCCGCGCCTCCGCCAGCGGCTCTTCCCCCAATGGAGGGCCATGTCGGAGACCAGCCTCGTGAATTCTTCATTAGGCTGTATAAGCCAGTGCGCGGCCACCTCCGCCTTCCCACTCCATTCGCTCGGGAGATGGAGCTCGACCCGCCATAGGCTCTAAGGCTGCACATGAGGAGCTGCAGGAATGGGAGCATGCGGGTCGACGTAGACTTCCCCCTCCCTCATGTTATGTACCTCTGCCGTGGATGGAAAACCTTCGCTCATGCCCATAGCCTGTCGGAGGGGCTCGTCCTCCACTTCAAGCTGATGGAGAACGGCCTGCTCTCCGTCAAGGTCTTTGGGCACTTGGAAACTCGCCTAAGGTGCTGCGTGGAGAGCTCCTACGATGACGAAACCTCCTCCTCCGGTGAGAGTGACGAGGAGGACAACGATGGTGACGACGAGGGGATTAAGCGGGAGGACGCCGACTCCGACTCCATCTGACCGCCTCGCCCTCCTCCCTCGGCCACACGCCTTGCTGAGGGTTTTCCTCGTCAAGCTCTCCATCGGTGCATTCCCCGTCGTCTCCTTTTTGCCTTCACCTGCCGCACCTGATAGGAAAGGGGCAAGAACGGAGATTCATGGGGCACTTATCTTTCTTTTTAACTCATAGGCATTTGCCAAACTTTAATTTCTAGATGATGTAATCTCTCAAGCCCATGCTTGTGTCTTGTAACCTTCGTACTTGTACCAGCATGATAATGAAAAAGACTAGCCTTGCCGGGGATCCATGCATGCGTACGTTCATGCAGAGGTGAAACGCCTCCTTAATGTAAGTAAACGATTCCCCTCGGCAAGCAGTCCTGCCGGTGCCCTCTGCGCCTGCCGGAGAATCACATCTGCCGGGTTACAGACAAAGGGCCCAGCCCCCCATCCGCTTCTTCTTGGCAAAGGTTACTACGACAACTCCGACCAAAGCAGCGTTCGGGCCGAGAGTGGGAGCACCCGAGCGTTCGGGCCAAGAGTGGGTTAGGGAGTCCTGGATTAGGGGGTATCCGGACAGCCGGACTATATCCTTTGGCCGGACTGTTGGACTATGAAGACACAAGATTGAAGACTTCGTCTCGTGTCCGGATGGGACTCTCTTGGCGTGGAAGGCAAGCTTGGCGATACAGATATGTAGATCTCCTTCTGTTGTAACCGACTCTGTGAAACCCTAGCCCCCTCCGGTGTCTATATAAACCGGAGGGTTTAGTCCGTAGGACAACAACAATCATACCATAGGCTAGCTTCTAGGGTTTAGCCTCTACGATCTCGTGGTAGATCAACTCTTGTAATACTCATATTCATCAAGATCAATCAAGCAGGAAGTAGGGTATTACCTGAAGGAAATATGCCCTAGAGGCAATAATAAAGTTATTATTTATTTCCTTATATCATGATAAATGTTTATTATTCATGCTAGAATTGTATTAACCGGAAACATAATACATGTGTGAATACATAGACAAACAGATAGTCACTAGTATGCCTCTACTAGACTAGCTCATTAATCGAAGATGGTTATGTTTCCTAACCATAGACATGTGTTGTCATTTGATTAATGGGATCATATCATTAGGAGAATGATGTGATTGACATGACCCATTCCGTTAGCTTAGCACTTGATCGCTTAGTATATTGCTATTGCTTTCTTCATGACCTATACATGTTCACTGTAACTATGAGATTATGCAACTCCTGTTTACGGAGGAACACTTTGGTACTACCAAACGCCACAACGTAATCGGGTGATTATAAAGGAGTACTACAGGTGTCTCCAAAGGTACTTGTTGGGTTGGCGATTTCGAGATTAGGTTTTGTCACTCCGATTGTCGGAGAGGTATCTCTGGGCCTTCTCGGTAATACACATCACATAAGCCTTGCAAGCATTACAACTAACGAGTTAGTTGTGAGATGATGTATTACGGAACGAGTAAAGAGAGTTACCATGAACGAGATTGAACTAGGTATTGATACCGACGATCGAATCTCGGGTAAGTAACATACCGATGACAAAAGGAACAACGATATGTCGTTATGCGGTTTGACCGATAAAGATCTTCAGAGAATATGTAGGAACCAATATGGGCATCCAGGTTCCGCTATTGGTTATTGACCGAGAATAGTTCTAGGTCATGTCTACATAGTTCTCGAACCCGTAGGGTCCGCACGCTTAAGGTTTCGATGGATGCTTATATTATGAGTTTGCATGTTTTGATGTACCAAGGAGTTCGGAGTCCCGGATGAGATCGGGACATGACGAGGAGTCTCGAAATGGTCGAGACGTAAAGATTCATATATTGGATGATATGTTTAGGCTAAGGGGTCAAGCCCATGAGGCTTTAGGTCGGTGCAAAAGGAGTTTTATGGAGGCGGGGGCCAAACGCCGGAGACCTGGCGTCGCCCCGGGCCGACGCCGAGGCCCATGGCGTCGGGCCGACGCCAAGGATTGTGGCGTTTGGTCCTGGAGTCCGAGTGGGACTCTTGCCTTCGGGCAAAACCGACTTTGAGGAGGTTTTTGCTCCAAGTTTCACCCCGGGCTCAACATATAAATAGAGGGGCAGGGCTAGCACCAAAGACACAACAATTGATCCCTTGATCTCTTAGCCGTGTCACGGTGCCCCTTCCACCATATTCCACCTCGGTCATATCGTCGCAGAGTTTAGGCGGCCCTGCGCGATAGAGCATCATCATCGCCACCACGCCGTCGTCCGACGGAACTCATCCCCGACACTTTGCTGGATCGGAGTCCGGGATCGCCATCGAGCTGAACGTGTGCTGAACTCGGAGGTGCCGTCGCTCGGTACTTGGATCGGTCGGATCGTGAAGACGCACGACTACATCAACCGCGTTGTTATAACGCTTCGCTTCGGTCACGAGGGTACGTGGACAGACACTCTCCCCTCTCGTTGCTATGCCATCACCATGGTCTTGCGTGTGCGTAGGAATTTTTTTTGAAATTACTACGTTCCCCAACATTACCTCCATAGAGAGGGCCCGAACCTGGGTAAACATTGTGTCCCTTGCCTCCTGTTACCATCCGCCTTAGACGCACAGTTCGGGACCCCCTACCCGAGATCCGCCGGTTTTGACACCGACATTAGTGCTTTCATTGATATTTCCACTATGTCGTCGCTGCAAGGTTCGATGGCCACTTCGATCATTGACAACGATGCGGTCCAGGGTGAGGTTTTCCTCCCCGGATAGATCTTCGTGTTCGGCGGCTTCGCACTGCGGGCCAACTCGTTTGGCCATCTAGAGCAGATCGAAAGCTACGCCCCTGGCCATCAGGTCAGGTTTGGAAAATTGAATTACATTGCCGATATCCGCGGAGACTTGATCTTCGACGGGTTCGGGCCCATGCCAGGTGTGTCGCACGATCACGGCGAGCACGATATAGCTCTGCCGTCGGACGGTGTTCGGGAGATCACGCCAGCAACTACTCCGGCCTCAAGTCCGGAGCAGATCACGCCATCTGAGGACGGGAGGATAGACTCCGCCACGGGGGCCGCGCCCTCAGCGGCGATAGAGCCGGATACCGACATTACCCTTCATGAGAGCCGTTTCGCCGAACTGTTGGACTCGTCCTCGGCCACGGACTCTGTACCACCCGCGCCCATACCCATCGAATCCGATTGGGGGCCAATCATGGAGTTCACCTCCGCAGATATCTTTCAGCACTCGCCCTTCGGCGACATACTAAACTCACTGAAATCTCTCTCCCTGTCTGGAGAGCCTCGACCGAACTATGTCCGGCTAGAGTGGGACGCAGACGATGAAGAAATTCAATCCCCACCCACCACCCACTTAGTAGCCACTGTCGACGATTTAACCGACATGCTCGACTTCGACTCCGAAGACATCGATGGTATGGACAACGATGCCGGAGACGAACAGGAACCACCGCCCACAAGGCACTGGACCGCCACATCAGCATATGGCGTACATATGGTGGATACACCCAAAGAAAATAATAACAAGGATGCAGAGAATGATAGCTCCCATGACAAGCAATCAAAACAGCGTCGTAGGCGCCACTCTAAATCCCGCCTTGGCAAAAACAGCGACAACAACAGAACAAGAAGCCAAATTGACCCAACAATAGAGCAGGGTAAGCCAGCGGATGACGAACAAAGTGCAGAGCCGCTGCCGAGCATGGCGACGCCGAGCATCAAGACAACCAACCCGTCTCAGGTCAGGAGAACAGTCCGGACGACGACGAGCGCATCATCCTGGAAGGGCAGCTGGAGCAAGAAAGGCTTATGGCCACTGCAAGAAGTTTGAAGAAGCAAAAACAAAGGCTCAAGGCCGCACAAAACACACTCAATAGTAGATGGAATAAAGTGCTCGACGCGGCAGAAAAGTACGGTGGCATTCGTCCCACGAAGAGCTACCCAAAGCGAAAGCTGCTGCTAGAGTTTGACGACGAGGCCTTCGAACCCTCACAGCCAAAAAACAAAATTGCCGATCGATCAGATCGATGACCTCGTGGCCGTGATAGGGTGGCCAACGAGGCCGCACATAAGTCAGTACATGACCGACGCGAGGACCCGCATCAATGGGCCGGGGCAACCAGATCCATCTACGGATCAAGGAAACGCGCTCCAGCACTCAGCCAACACCAAATACAACAACATCCGAATGTCATGGCACAGCCAAATACAGGGGTGCCGCACACCCCCTATGTTTCTCCGACGAGGTATTAGACCATGAATTTCCAGAAGGGTTCAAACCAGTTAACATAGAGGCATACGACGGAACCACAGCACTGGGTGCGGATCGAGACTTCATCCTCCATATTCACATGGCTCGTGGAGACGATCTCCGCGCCATCAAATACTTACCCCTCGAGCTCAAAGGACCAGCTCGGAACTGGCTGAAAAGCCTCCCCGAAAATTCCATTGGAAGTTGGGAGGAGCTCGAGGACGCTTTCCGGACTAACTTTCAAGGGACTTATGTCCGACCCCCGGACGCTGATGATTTGAGTCATATAATTCAACAGCCCGGAGAGTCAGCCCGATAGCTTTGGAATAGGTTTCTCACTAAGAAGAACCAAATTGTTGACTGTTCGGACGCTGAAGCCCTAGCAGCTTTCAAGCACAGCGTTCGAGACGAATGGCTTGCCAGACACCTTGGCCAAGAAAAGCCGAGAAAAATGGAACCCTAACAAGCCTCATGACCCGCTTTTGCACGGGCGAGGACAGCTGGTTAGCTCGCAGCAGCACCAGCGACCCAAGCACATCCAAGGTCCGGGACGGCAATGGAAAACCACGATGCAGTAAAAACAAGCACCGAAATAAAGAAGACAACCCAGACAACACAGCGGTAAACGCCGGATTTAGAGGCTCTCGACCGGGTCAGCGGAAAAAGCCCCCTAAAGGCAACAGAGATGAACCGACCGGCCTAAACAAAATTCTAGTCAAACTATGTCAGATCCACGGCACCCCCGGCAAGCCTGCAAATCATACCCACAGAGATTGCTGGGTCTTCAAGCAGGCTGGCAAGCTAAACGCCGAACACAAGGGGGAAGACACTCCGAGCGAGGACAAGGATACGCCTTGCCAGCAAGACACTGGGGGACAGAAAAAATTCCCGCCAGAAGTCAAAATAGTAAATGTTATCCACGTGACAAAGAGGAGAGGCAAATACGCACTCCGAAATACACGAGCCATAGAGCCCGTCACCCATGAGTCCTGCCACTGGTCGGCCTGCCCGGTCACTTTCGATCGCAGAGATCACCTAATAGTTATCCGCCAGGAAGGATCAGCCACCTTGGTACTGGACCCAATAGTAAATGGATACCACCTTACACGAGTCCTTATGGACAGCGACAGTAGTCTAAATCTGATATACCAGGACACTGTCCGCAAAATGGGGATAAACCCAACAAACATCAGCCATAGTAATAATACCTTCAAGGGTGTAATACCAGGCACAGAGGCTCACTGCACGGGCTCTCTAGTACTAGAGGTTGTGTTCGGCTCGCCCGATAACCTCCGGAGCGAAAGGTTAACCATCGACATTGCTCCATTCCGAAGTGGCTATCAAGCATTACTCGGACGAGAGGCTTTCGGCCGTTTCAACGCAATACCGCATTACGCTTTACTCCAACTTAAAATGCCCGGTCCGCGCGGCACCATCACAATACATGGAAATGTTGACCGTTCGTTTCGAGCAGAAGAGCGCACGACTACTTTAACAGCCGAACACTAGACTGCCTCACCACCAGAGATGATGACCGGTCGTTAGGACCGCGGACACGGTTAGACGAGTCCGGCCAATCATTGGATAGATATTGGTTCGATGGTTACACCCGATAGATTGTACCGGGGCTTCGCCGCAATAATTCGGCTCATCTTTACCCATCTCGACTTTTTCATGGTTTATTTATAATAACCAAATTTTTGCACAACAACTTTTCACTAAGCACCTCTCTTTTACAGATGACAATCGTGCTACACCCGTCCAGGATACAGCACAACAGAGACACAGGCGCAGACGTGCAGTAGGGACCCGTGCAAAGGTTTCTCTTTAGATTAAGACCATGCGTAAACCTTTTTTTACTGTCTTTTGTTGTTCTCATCCTCTGGATTCTCAATACAACCGAGAAGGATGCTGACGTCTTGGCATGTGGCCACGTCAGAATATTGCTCGTACCTGGACACTAGGGCTTCATTATCAACGAGCATCACCTAAGCCCAGTATATGTTTCAAAGACCGAACACCTTAGGGAGTGTTCGACGTCGCGAGTTAGGCCTTATATGCATCAGCTCCGAATCATGTCTTTGGTCAAATGTTGGGTTTTCCCGGCTCCTGTGTTTTGCTACCTTATGTTCCGCTCTATCGGTTAAGGTGGCACCAGGAGAACTACTGCGATTGTGCCCTGGCTAGCCCGGACGAGAACCTCAGTAGAGAAAGCCGAAAACTGACTGTCATGATAAAGCGAGAGACTGGTCAACCACTCGATGACTTATCGGAATCTTCGGGATTCCTCCGCATTAACGAAGGGCCGTTTCCTGGCCAGGCTCGACCGCGCCCCGTATTCGGATGAGCATGGAGCCACCAGGGGCTATATCGTAGCTCCACTGTCAAACTCCTATGGCTAAGTGAAGGTGTTAAAGTAATATAGTCTGATTGCCTAGTTCGCTGCGCTATCACCTCCTTAATGGACCAAGACGTTGGATCAAGTGTGAACACGCGTCTTCTGCGAACACCCCCGCATTATATGCGTGGGGGCTGAAGCCAACGACTGCAAACTTTCAGGTTATATACACATATACATAAACGGCCGCACAGAAGGCATCATAACACTTTTTAGGCAAAAGTATAAAAATAGCCTTTATATAATTTAGCAAAACATTGTTTTTCAATGGGAATGCATGTCATTCGAACATATTATTCTTCGAGCACTGCGCTTCTTTTGAACGAGCGCCTTCAAGGACCTCATCAAAGTAGTGCTCGGCAGCTACTCGGCTAATTGCCGAACTAGGGGCTGCAATTGTCGTGGCTTCCATCTCCGCCCAGTGTGTTTTGACACGGGCAAGCGCCATCCGTGCACCCTCAATGCACGCCGACCTCTTCATAGCGTCGATGCGCGGCATAGCACCAAGGAACCGCTGCACCAAGCTGAAGTAACTGTTCGGCCTTGGCCCTGCCGACCACAGGTGATCCACAACAGACCTCATGGCGAGTCCGGACAACCTATGGAGCTCAGCCCATTCGGCCATTCGCTCATTCAGAGGAAGCGGACGCGCTGGACCATTAAATTGCGACCAGAACAGCTTCTCCACTTCACGATCTCTTTGATCCTTGAAGAACTCGGCCGCATCAGCAGCACTCGCTGCCAAATCCAGATAGGCGTCTGCAGAACTCCACAGCTGGTCCAGAGGTCTCTTTGATACTTAGGATCTACGAACTTCATCCGCAGCATAAAGGGCTTCCCAGCCACGATATCCCCGGCGTGACATAGCTCCTCCTTCATCGCTCTAATTGTAGAGCGGATTCCTTGGCTGCTACCATGGCCTTCTCTAGCTCCGTAGCCTTCGCTCGGCTTTCCTTCTGAAGAAGCCGGTATCGGTCGGCGGCATCAGTTAACTCATCAGCCATCTTGGCCATATTCTCCTTACTTTGGCAATGGGCAGCTTGTTCGGCCCTCAGCTCTTCATCCTCCTTTAGAGCGGCCACATCACTTTTCCTGGCTTGCTTTTTGGCTCGGGCACGTTCCGCCTGAAGGGTCTTCACTGCCGCAGCTCCATCTGCATTTCACAACATGTTCAAGATACTGGCATTACACTCCTCTTACCATATGCTGAAATCCGGAGAAATTACATACCCTGCGCCTCATCAAGCCGCTTGTTGACAAGCACGATGTCGACATATGCCGCATCAAGTCGCCGCGTTAGCTCGGCAACTTCACAAGTTCGACTAGCCACCGGACCTCCTGCCACCTGCATATGAATACGGCTGGATTACTACCAGCGACTATGATCCTCTGTTTACTGCCGTTTCCGACGGCAACCAGAGTCTCGGGGGCTACTATCTGCACAGGGCACATATAAAACATGTGCGGTACTGTCAAAAATACACGTCACTTCGCGTACCTCAAAACCTTTCAGCAGACTCATAAAGGCTTCATGCAACCCACTTTCTGCGGATGAAACCCTCTCAACCACCGCGCCCATTAGTGCACGGTGCGCTTCTGAGATAGTCGCCTGCTCTAGCAGATCCTTCAGTGCATCCGACCGCATGACAGGCGGAGCCGGACCCTTCCGGTTGCTCTCTTCAAGAGCCGGATACTGAGGACTTCGGGTGGCCAAAGAATTACCCTCTGGCCTTGCCGGATCGGGAGAAGCCCTCCGAGACGACACCTCAGGGTTGCCCCCCTCGTAAGGCGGGATGGCGTGGGGAGGCGTTTCGCTCTCCATCATCTCTGGAGGAAGATCCCCCGAAGACGAACTCTGCCGAGAAGGGCCACGATCCGGACTACAAGACGGATGTTTCGGTTATTTTCATCAGAAATAAAGTAGGAAGTTTTTTAATATTAAACCCTTTCTTTTACTTACAGCTTGATGGAGGGCTGAGCCCCTTGCAGGCACTGTACGACCGGGATATCCCCTGGGCTAGGACCCTCTGGTGAAGATTTCTTCCCCCGTTTAGAGACTATTGTCTCCGGGCCTTCAGAGGCGGTCCTTTTCCTTCCTTGGGGAGAGGGAGCTTTGGCTTCTTCTCCCCGGCTGTCCGCCTTCGCGAAGGCGTCAGCCTCTTTCTTCCCACCTTTATCCTCCCCTGAGGGCGCTTGGTACGGTGCAAGCTCCAACATCCGGACTAGTATCGGATCCGGTCAGACCTCGGGGAGGGTGGCCGGACACCTGATCATCTTCGCCTTTGTTATCCAGTCCTGGTCAAAGAGCGACTTTTCAGAATGATATCATGATGAATAGAAATATAACGTGTTCGGCCATAGAGCGACTTACTTGGGTATCTGGACGATTGCAGCCCAGACCCGCGTCCTCGGTGGAATCCGGACACACTACTTGTGGTCCAAAGTACAATTTGTACATCTCCTCGGGTGTCATGCCGAGGAAGTGCTGAATAGCTCGCGGTCCCTCCGGATTGAATTCCCACAGACGGAGGGGACGACGTTTACAGGGCAGGGTTCGGCGAAGTAACATTACTTGCGTTACTGTGACCAGGTCAATATCTCTTTCGAGAAGATCTCGGATGCGGCCCTGGAATATGGGCACATCCTTCACTGGCCCCCAGTCTAGCCCCTTGTTGATCCATGACGTTAGTCGTGGAGGGTGACCCGAGCGAAAGGCAGGTGGGGCCACCCATTTGGTACCCCTGGGAGCTGTGACATAAAACCATTCTTGTTGCCATAAGCTGGACACCTCCTGGAAAGAACCCTCGGGGCCATGGGGCATCGGCGCTTTTGCTTATTACAACACCTCCGCATTCTGCATACCTCCCTCGATTGTCTTGGCTCCACTTGAAGGTCTTGAGCCACGAGGCGAAGTGAGGGGTGATGCGGAGAAAAGCTTCGCATTACGATAAAAAGACGAGATGTGGAGAATAGAATCCGAGCTAAATCATGGAAGTCCAGCACTTAATAGAACATGAGCCCCCTCACGAAGGGATCCAGAGCCAGGCCTAGCCCTCGAAGGAAGTGAGATATGAATACTACGCCTCGCCGGGTTTGGGAGTAGGTATGACCTGCCCTTGAGCAGCAGCCGGTCATGTAATCTCGCGGTCAAGAACCTGGCCTCTCTTAACTTTCGGACGTCTTCCTCCGTGATGAGGATGGCATCCACCGACCTTGAAGGTTGGATCCGGACATGGTTGAAGGTCCGAAGTGCCTGACCTGAGCTTTGGGTGTTGGAACTCGAGGCGGGGGAGGGATTCGATTTAGTTCGAGGAATAAAAAAGGATAGGCATTGGTCTCTTTATAAAGAGGGTGAATACCAGGCGTCCTCCTCGTGACCATTTGGGACTTGCCTATAATCGAGGAGTCATACCAACGGGCATGATTGGGTTACCCACGCCCGTATTGATGAGAATCTCGTGATAAGGGGACACGATCTCTGCTTCGACAAGACGTGCCAAGGAAACCGCCTCGCAATATGAGCCAAGGCTGGTCAAAAAACACGGTTCGATAATAACCGGGCCATGGCATGATGTCATGGTGTCAAATACCTCAGCAGGTCGGATTTGTGTATATTATTCTCTCTACGGTAGAATGTGGAACTTGTTTTGCAGAGCCGGACACTATCCTGGTGTTCAAGATCTTCTATGGAGTATCTGGAGGAGGAACCCGCCTTGCAATGCCGAAAACAATCTGCGCGCCGGACTCATCGTCATTGAAGCCTGGTTCAGGGGCTACTGAGGGAGTCCTGGATTAGGGGGTATACGGATAGCCGGACTATATCCTTTGGCCGGACTGTTGGACTATGAAGACACAAGATTGAAGACTTCGTCTCGTGTCCGGATGGGACTCTCTTGGCGTGGAAGGCAAGCTTGGCGATACGGATATGTAGATCTCCTTCTGTTGTAACCGACTCTGTGTAACCCTAGGCCCCTCCGATGTCTATATAAACCGAAGGGTTTATTCCATAGGACAACAACAATCATACCATAGCCTAGCTTCTAGGGTTTAGCCTCTACGATCTCGTGGTAGATCAACTCTTGTAATACTCATATTCATCAAGATCAATCAAGCAGGAAGTAGGGTATTACCTCCATAGAGAGGGCCCAAACCTGGGTAAACATTGTGTCCCTTGCCTCCTGTTACCATCCGCCTTAGACGCACAGTTCGGGACCCCCTACCAGAGATCCGCCGGTTTTGACACCGACAGTGGGAGCACCCGAGCTTTTTGAAGAAGAGTGGCGAGGTTTTCTAATGCACAAGTCATAGGTTACGACCACGAATGGGCAAGAGGTAAACTTTATCTGTTTGCACTACAAGAAATATGTCAATTAGTGACCTTCTGTCAGTGACCCTGGAAGAATTGGTCATAAATTTATGACCATTTTAGACCAATAGGTCAAAAGCACTGTCCACTGCCTCACGCCTAGCTGATAACGACCAATATAACATGGTCACTACACTTGATTTTGAATGAATTAGGATGATAACAACCAATATAACATGGTCACTACACTTGATTTTGAATGAATTAGGATGATTAGGCAGCCACCTCAGCAACCTCGCTTATGTGTCACTGTCTAGGTGTCATTTTTGGTTAAATATTAATATTCAACAACAGACGGGGCACACACTGACATGCAGGACCCATTTGACAGGAGGGGCCGAGTGCTTAATTCGCCCAAAAAATGTGCGCTTGCGGGGACTCGAACCCACGACCTCGCGCTCGCTTCGCTTGTTCGGTACCACTGGGCTAGAGAGGGATTGCTGCCCATCTAGCGGAATGGCACTGTATATTATATTATAGCGCGAAATCTAAGTCATTGACAAGTGGGACCAGGTCGGGCTGCGGGCAGAGCCAACACTTAGCCAAAAATTTCTAGGTCTTCCGAAGCAGGGTGGCGGCGGGCGGCGGGCTGCGGGCAGCGGACGAGGGCGGGGCCGGCGGCCGAAGCGACCGGGGCAGGGACAGGGGCGACCGGCGGTGGTGAGGGCGGGGGCAGGAACGACCTCGCCGCAGGTGACCTCGCCCACGGCCTCGCCACTCGCCTTGTCCCCGGCGGGGGCAGCAGCGGAAGCGACCAGCAGGGGCGTGGGCCACCTGCAGTGGTGGGGGCGGGCGGAGGAACGACGGCCACGCAAGGAGAGGCTCGCCGAGCATGGGGGACTCGCCGCCGCCGCAAGCACACCTCCCGGTATGCACCCCTCTCCTCTTCCCCCCTCTCCTCTCTCACTATCTGCACCTCGTCGCCGAGCACAGATGAATTTTGTTGATGAATTTTGTCAGATGTTCTTCAGCATAGAGAATTTTGTTGATGCACTGTTAGGAATTAGGAGATATTGCATAGATATTGCATAGATGAATTTTCTTGATGTACTGTTGGGAGTTCTTCAGCTTGTTTGTTAAGAATTGTTCAGGCCTTGTTCGGTTAAGATTTGGGGGGAATTTCAGCTAGATGGAATTTATTCCCTGCCAGAAACAAGGCCTTGGTCTTCAATTGTTTGTCTACAGATTGTTAGGATAATTGTAATTGTAATTGATAGAAACAACATAGTATTTTTTAGGAGCTAGCTAGCTAGTTTGGTTTAATTTGAATTAGCCTTCTCTGCAACATAAATTCATGCCAATTTCAGTGTTGGTTTGATTTATAGTTTGGTTTGTTTCAATGTTGTGGTTAGGCAATTAGCATATAAAATTTTCTGGAATTTTAGCTTCCATTACTTCCATCCATTTTCATTAATTAATGTTGATGCACTTAGATTGATTTGCTAAGTTGCAACAATTTGTTGTCTTTGGCAGATGGACAGAAGCTGGATTAGAAAAGGAGTTAGAAAGTTTTCGAAAGAACATATGAAAGGAGTTGATGATTTCATGGCATTTGTTCGGGCAAATTTTGCCAACGATGCTCACATTCTTTGCCCATGCTGCGAATGCCTCAACCGTCCAAGAATGGCTCAAGGAAGAGTGGAAGATCATCTGCTTCTTAATGGGATGTCCAGCACATATGATAGATGGATATATCATGGAGAACCTTTGGACAGTACCGGAGAAGGTACTGAGGCACTTTCCCTTGATACCAAGGCTGCAGCGGATGTTCATCTCGAAGGAATCATCGCGTGAGGTACAGTGGCACAAGCTGAAGCGGCAACCTGTGGACAATGAGCTGAGTCATCCAGCGAATGGAGAGGCATGGAAAGAGTTTGACAATATACATTTAGATTTTGCTGCAGATCCACGGAACATAAAACTTGGCATTGCCACAGATGGTTTTAATTCGTTTGGGAACATGAGCACGTCTTATAGCATGTGGCCAGTTTTTGTGGTGCCGTACAACCTGCCACCATGGGCATGCATGGGTCAGTCCAACTTCATGATGTCATTGCTTATCCCGGGTCCAGAGTCTCCGTGAAAGGATTTTGATGTCTTTATGGAGCCCTCGAGAAGAACTGCTCCACTCTGGACTGGTGTACCTACATACGATGCCTTGAGACCGGAAGAAAAGTTCAATCTACGTGCTGCAATCATATGGTCCATCCATGATTTCCCAGCTCGCACACTCGTCAGGAGGATCACAGCGGGTTATCGAGCTTGTGTCCATTGTGACAAAGACCCTTGCTCAAAGAGAATAAGGAGCAAGATCTGCTATATTGGGCACCGCCGCTTTCTTCCCGAAACCATCAACTGGCGAAGAAGCAAAGATTTTAATGGTGAGAATGAAACCCGTGACAAGCCAGCTGAATTCACTAAAGAAGAGCTGGAGCAGCAACTTGAAAAGGTGAAAGATGTGAGACCAGGAAAGCTGGAGAAGAAAAGAAAGCGTGAGGAAGGTCAATGTTGGGACCGGAGGTCTTGTTTGTGGGACCTGCCATACTGGGCTGATCTGAAATTAAGGCATAATCTCGATGTAATGCACATTGAGAAAAACATATGCGAGAATCTGCTAGGGACGTTTCTGAACATTGAAGGGAAGACAAAGGACACGGTTAGTTCTAGGCTTGATTTGGAGGACATGGGCATAAGAGAAGATTTGCATCTACAGCACAATGAAGATGAAGATTCATTTGAAATGCCACGAGCATGGTATACAATGAGTAAAGAACAAAAGCTTGCATTTTGTGAATTCCTAAGAGCGGTGAAATTTCCAGATGGTTATGCCGCTAACCTAGCAAAGTGTGTTACTTCTGATGGATTCAAGCTTTCAGTACTGAAAACCCATGATTGTCACATCCTCCTCCAAAGGATTTTATTGGGGCCTCTCAGGAATCATGGACAAGGATATATATGAAGCGGTTCTTGAGCTGGGAAATTTCTTTAGAGAACTGTGCTGCAAAACACTCAAGTTAACTGTCCTGGAAAGACTTGAAAAAGAAATCCCAATTATTCTTTGCAAGCTCGAGAAGATTTTCCCTCCAGCTTTCTTCATCGTGATGGTCCATTTGGCGGTGCACTTACCAAAATAGGCAATGCTTAGAGGCCCTGTGCAATACGGTTGGATGTACCCAATCGAAAGAAGGCTGCTTACTTGTAAGCGTTATGTGCGGAACACGGGAAGACCTGAAGGTTCTATTGCTGAAGCATATGTCGTTGACGAGTGCTTGAATTTTTGCTCTAGATACTTTGGCGATGTGGAAACAAGATGGAACCGGCCGGGCAGAAATAGAGAGCGGTCTGATTCGCAAAGTGGTGATGTCTCTGTTTTCAACCATGGTGTGAACTTTCTTGGAGCCTCACAATACTTGGAGGCTGGTGATGAGTATGACAAGATGGTTTGGTTTGTGCTCAGAATTGCGCCGAGGTTCTACCATATATCGAGTAATGTTATATCTTGTGCACTCATTATATATATTTTTTTGCTTGGTTGGCACCAGCCTAATGTTTTAATTCACATGTTTTGTTGGCATTGCAGAAATGCAAGGAAGAGTTAAATCAGGAAGAAAGCAATATCCATGTTGATAAAAGGGTTGCCAAGGGGTTTGCTAAGTGGTTTAAGAATCATGTGAGATATTTAGCCACATGTTTTATGTTTTCTGTGTTATTCACCAATTGTTAAATACCATTGTTTGCTAAATGGTTTATTTGTGCAGATTGGAAAGTTGCATGAGGAGAAGAAGGTCAGTGATGATCTATTTGCTTTGGCATGTTTACCGGATAAGCGAGTGAGAGTGTATTCAGCGTGCATTGCTGACGGTGTCTGGTACCACACCGTTGACCGCGAGGAAAAAAGGAAGACACAGAATAGTGGAATCGTCACTGAGGGGTCACATGATGGTGAGATCATTGACTTCTATGGTCAGTTGAGAAGCATCGTGAGTTGCAAGACAACTCTAGTGGAGGCATCCATCGCCGGTAGTCTTATTTCATTGTGGACTGGTTTGAGCTTGGTAGCAAGAAGAAGAGACTCTTTTGTCAAATATGATGGCCACTTCAAAAGCATCAACACTGCAAGGTGCTGGTATAAGAGTGATCCTTTATTCTAACAACACAAGCAACAATGGTGTTTTATCTGCGGACACTCTTTTCACGGAAAATGGCGAAGTTGTGCAAAACTTTCAAAGACAGACACTTGTGGAGTGTGACTGAAACTGAAGTGGAAAAGGGCCCCGGTGATGGTGGACTAACATACCAAGATGATGACTCTACGGAAGTTTCGTTGCAAGCTGATGATGACTCTATGGAAGTTCCGGTGCAAAGCAGAATGCGAAGGGACCGGGAACGTGTGATCGTTGGTGCTGCAACAGTTAAAGGCATCAAGAAAAGAAGAAAGGTGGTAGCGGATGGACATGAGAGAGAGGATGAGGAAGACCGTACTGATCATACTATGCTGCAATATTGTAGTGATGATGAGGAAAACAGGAGTGGGCATATAGTTCCTTGGTTTCGTATCGACGACGATGAGTAGCGAATGGACATGAAGGTTATACTATTACTGCATGTTCCTTGTTTTGATTGGTGATCAACCTTCTCTGTAGTTTTTGTTGATGTGATCCTAATGTAGTTTTTCTACTACAATTCTCTCCAGGTAGCAAAATGCATGAGACTTTGGTGATGAAGAGGCTGATGGTGAAGATACAATGCATTAAAACTCTGGTGCCATTTTGGCTGATACTTTGGTGCCATTTTGGTGGCATTTTTTGCTGTTTTGGCTGATGTTGTTTTGGTGCCATACTTTGGTGCTGTTTTGATCTCTTAATATGGTTGCAGTGATCATTAATTTTAGACCAAAATACGGCTGTTATTTTTTTGTTTTTTTTCAGAAACAGGAGAAACCACATCTCCCTTCCTGGATGTTTCAGAAACAGGAGGGCCCACGTCTCCCCTTCAGAGTTTTCGAGGGCCCACGTCTCCCCTCCAAAGGGCAGGATGTTTGAGTTTTCGAGGCAACTCCCCACGTCTCCCCTCCACTGGAAACTCCCCACGACGCAGACGGGGTTTTCTTCCCACGTCCAGGTAACTCCCCTCCTATTCCATTGCCGCTCCATCTTCCTCCCTCTGCCTCCCTCCTCATTCCATTGCCGCCCATCTTCCTCCCTCTACCTCCCTCTGCCTCCGAGATCAAGCAACTCCCCTCTGCCTCCACCATCGCTGGCCAGGAGGGCAATGGCGGAGGAATCGTGGAGCAACTCCCCTCCGTCTGCCAAGAGAATGGCGGAGGCATCATGGAGCAACTCCCCTCCATCTGCCAAGCATCACCATGGTGAGGCGTCTGGCAAGGAGCCGCTGGTGGTCTACGACGACGTTCCGGTCCCCAGGCAGAAGCGGGACTACACCGTGCCGCTCAAGGTTAATATCCACCTGAAGGAGCCGCTGGATGTCGTATGCACCAGCAATCCAGACGAAGCCAACAAGATGATCCGCAAGATGAGGAGGAGGCTCGGCGGCATGCTTTCTCGGAATATCGGCGTTGATGTCGAGTATACCAGGGAAGACAAACCTCCGCAAATTGCTGCAGTTCTGCAGTTATGCGTGGAAGATCTCGTCCTGGTATACCACATCACCGCAGCAACCAAATGGTAAAAACATCCAGATTTGAAGTAGTTTTTTGGTGATCATACAGAATGTTGTCTACAAGTTTTTGTGATCATTTAGTAGCTGTTATGAATGTTGTCTTGTAATGCAAAAGATTGCAAAAAAATACATCATTGAAGATGTTATGCTTGTTGTTTTGATCATACAGAATGTTGTCTTGTAGTTGTTGTGATCATTTAGTAGTTGTTGTGATCATACTGTTTTAACTGAATTTTGGTCAGAACTGAAGATGCTATTTTAACTGAATTTTGCTTCAACTGAACCCATTTTGCTTCAACTGATGCACCAGATTAATTTGATGCAGGCCCAAGGAA
The DNA here is from genome assembly GCA_021605205.1 of Aegilops longissima. NCBI lineage: Eukaryota > Viridiplantae > Streptophyta > Magnoliopsida > Poales > Poaceae > Aegilops > Aegilops longissima. The sequence goes on from CM038678.1 coordinate 170,022,635, forward strand.
CTCCGCCCGCTCCTGCAGGAGAAGAAGTTGTCACCTTTGTTGGCTTCTGCATTGGAGGCGACAAGGAGAAGCTGAAGTTGTCTGGTTTGGAGATCAACCCCGACAAGTACGTCGACTTGCAACGCAAATGGAGAGTTCCAAACAATGGAAATAAGTGGCAGTCTTTGGCTGAGTTTGCAGCCAGCCTCATCCACCCATCCTACTCAAAAATGAAGTAGAAGATCGACAGGAATTCGGACCACCTACTATGGGGGGACAGCCCACTGCCAAACAAGCTCATCGAGTACGCCGCGAAAGATGCGTATGTCACCTATGAGGCATGGAAGAAAATCGAAATCACCAAAGAAGGTTTGAGCTCGGCAGAGGCGGAGGATCATTGGGATGACCCTACTCTGGGGATATTGAGTTGTTTGTGGTATTGGGATGACCCCTACTACTGTGTCGCAGTTTGTAGTTATGTGGTTGAACAAGTTTGCTTTTGTTATGTTGAACAAGTTTGCTTTTGTCATGTTGAACAAGTTTGCTTTCCTTATGTTGAACAAGTTTGCTTTTGTAATGATGAACAAGTTTGCTTTTGTTATGTAGTTATGTGATTGTTATGATGTTTGGTGTAGTTATGTGATTGTTGTGATTGTTATGGTTGTGATGTGATGCAAAATCCTTCAAGTTTTGGTGATCATACAGAATGTTGTCTTGTAGTTGTTGTGATCATACTGTTTTAACTGAATTTTGGTCGAATCAAGATGCTATTTTAACTGAATTTTGCTTCAACTGAACCCATTTTCATTGTGAGCAAAAAATTATGCTTGTGTGGGACTCGAACCCACGACCATGCGCTTGTTTCACTATGTTTCTACCATGGGGCTAGGGCGAGGCTATTAGTCTTCAACTCTATGCCAACCTTTTAAATATATCAAACTAGTCAAGTATCAAGCACACACCTCAGCGACAAGTGGGCCACTCGACCCACTCGGCGACAAGTGGGCCATTTTGTATTGTACCCAAGCTACCAAAAATATGCGCGTGGCCAAAAATATGCGTCAAGGGGGCTCGAACCCACGACCGCGCGCTTATGTCACCGTGTTTGACCATTTGGGCTAGGAAGAGGTTGTTGGTTTTGTACTCTATGCCACACTTTTTAATATATCAAATACAGAACTCGCTGACAAGTGGACCCACTCCTCCTCCACTTGACCCACTCCTCCTCTCCATTATCCACTCGACCCACTCCTCCTATCCGCTGCCGGCATCCCCTTCTCCTCCATCGACGGCGACCCACTCCTCCATCGACGGCGACGGCGACGGCCTCCTAAGGTATGAATCCGCCGACTCCTTCCTGTTCCTCTTCCTATTGATTAGATTAGGGTTCCGTGGCACTGATTAGGGTTCCTCTTCCTAAAGAACCGCCCCCCCTCTGCACATTAGGGTTCTTTTAGTACGAGCTGGAGTAGCTAATTTTGGGCGCCTAGCTTGGTTTCCATGTAGTACTGTACTAGGTTGTGTAGGTTTGACTTGCCATGAGGAATTTTTGTTATTTTTGGTTGGGGTTAGATGCACTAGGTTGTGTTTAATTAAAGTATCAGGAATGCTCAGTGACAGATTTGATGATGCTCAGTGACAGATTTGATGAGTGGGGCTACATTTTTGGTTGGGTTTACATAGGGATATTTTCTGTCATTTATAGATATGTTCATTTATAGATATGTCCATTTATAGTAGATATGCTTCTAGTTGTGTTCTGGTCCTTTTATAGTAGATTTTAGTGTTGTTGTTGTTGATGTTTTTGCCACATGTAGTAATTATTCTACTATTTTGAAGTGCTTGTTTCCTATTTCTGTCCAGTCCTGTTGTTTAATTTACAATGCTGCTTTTCAGAGAAGTGAGATGGTTGGCTTGGAAGGTTTCGAGTTCTTCGAGATCGTAATTGAGAAATCTTGCAGTAGGCAGGTATGTTTATCATCACTCATTTCTTTTCAGATATGTTTTTGCCACAATTAACCACTGCTTGACCCTTGCTCAGAGGCTGCCTGACACGTTTGCGAAGATGCTCGCCGGTCGTGAGCCCCACAAAGTGAAGCTGCGAGAGGCCGGCAGCGGGCTTCACAGGCTGTGAGACGTGTCGGTGGTGTTCGATGGTGAAGGCCACATGTACCTAGGGCCCGGCTGGGAGCATTTCGCCCGCGCCCATGAGCTACAACTCAGGTACTTCCTTGTCTTCCGCTACGACGGCGACGCCATGTTCACCGTGAAGATGTTCGACAACACCATGTGCCGCATGTACTACCAAAGACGACGACGATGCGAAGAGCTCTCGCCTCTCTTCTTCCTGTCCTTTTGGCTTCCTCTACCAAAGACGACGACAACACCATGTTCGCACTTTGTTGCATTTGGCCAGGCAGTGGGAGCAGCAGCGGGGATGACGAGGAGCAGAGCGGGGATGATGAGGAGCAGAGTGGGCAAGAAGATGAGCAGAGCGGGGATGACAACCTTGCTATGGTGGTGGCTGACGACGACCTCGCGATTGTGGTGCCTGACGCTGACCTCGCGATGGCGGTGCCTAACGATGACCTCGCGATGGTAGTGGCGCCGGCGATTCCACAGCTGGGCGACAGGACCATGCCAATTGTGGTAGAGGAGTACATCCGCGTTGGGGTTCGCCACTCTGAGCGCATCAGGTTGATGAAGGAGAAGAAGGAGGAGTGAAGATGTTAAGAAAATGAAGTGGCAATGTTAAGCATGTTGGGTTTAAGCTTGTCAATGTTAAGTATGTCAGGTTTAATTTTGTGCATGCTCATGGATGTTGTATGACAGTGTCATCTAAACATGTCAATTTCTTAACAATGAATATTTAGTTTGGTAATTGATAGGAATTGAAATTTTTTATGCATGCTCATGGATGAGAGATAAAATTATGGGTTTTTGTGCATGCTCATGTATGAAACAATATAAGTTTCATTTTTTGAATGCTAAAAACATGACTCAAACCCTAGCCACGGACGACCGCCGCGACGAAATCCGACGGTTTTTGAAAACACCGTAAAAATTTCAAAAACCGTTTTTCATATTTTGAATGCTAAAGACATGCCTTTTTTCATGAAGCGGCTACAAGGTAGGCATTTCATCACAGAATCGACAACAAATTGGCACGGATCAAACCCTAGCCACGGACGGCCGCCGCGATGAAATCGGCAGGTTTTTGAAAACACCGTAAAAATTCAAAAAAAATCAAAAAAATGGGAGACCTCCGCGTCACATCATCAAATGTGGCCTACCAACTAGCAAAAATACTAAACTTGCAATACGGATGTTTTCTTGAAAAAGTGTTCTCAAAAACGACCTACCATGAACGAAGATTCATGGCTTTCAAGCCAAACTAGCAATGATATGGCCGCATCCAATGAATAGTTTCTGATAATATGCCCAAATTTGGTGCATGCCTTCGTCTTGTGATGGCAAACAATGTTGCCAAAGCGAGGTTCCAACTTGTTTAACAAGAAAAACCGTTTTTCATTTTTTGAATGCTAAAGACATGCGTTTTTCGTGAAGCGGCTACAAGGAGGGTCACCCCTAACGGTGGCATTCCATGTCTATCTCAAAGTAGACCCTATTTTACTGGACGGTCGCCAAAAGCATGCATTTCCGACCCTCGTAGCTACTCCCGCAATTCAGACCACCTTCGCCGATTCAATTTGAACCGGCTGGAATTTGAACTCGGGTCCTCCATAGCTTGCCCGTTATTTTTGCCAAAATGCTTTTTAGCTTCACAGTTAGGCATTTCATCACAGAATCGACAACAGATTGGCATGGATCAAACCCTAGCCACGACGGACGGCCAGCAGACGAAATCAGCCGTTTTTGAAAACACCGTAAAAATTCAAAAAAATCAAAAAATGGGAGACCTCCGTCACATCATCAAATGTGGCCTACCAACTAGCAAAAATACTAAACTTGCAATACGGATGTTTTCTTGAAAAGTGTTCTAAAAACGACCTACCAAGAACGAAGATTCATGGCTTTCAAGCCAAACTAGCAATGATATGGCCGCATCCGATGAATAGTTTCTGATAATATGCCCAAATTTGGTGCATGCCTCCATCTTGTGATGGCAAACAATGTTGCCAAAGCGAGGTTCCAACTTGTTTAACAAGAAAAACCGTTTTTCATTTTTTGAATGCTAAAGACATGCGTTTTTCGTGAAGCGGCTACAAGGAGGGTCACCCCTAACGGCGGCATTCCATGTCTATCTCAAAGTAGACCCTATTTTACGGCCGGTCGCCAAAAAGCATGCATTTCCGACCCTCGTAGCTACCAGCAATTCAGACCACCTTCGGCCGATTCAGCTGGAACCGGCTGGAATTTGAACTGCGGGTCCTCCATAGCTTGCCCGTTATTTTTTACCAAAAATGCTTTTTAGCTTTACAGGTATGCATTTCATCACAGAATCGACAACAGATTGGCACGGATCAAACCCTAGCCACGGACGGCCGCCTCGACGAAATCGGCCGGTTTTTGAAAACACTGTAAAAAATTCAAAAAAAATCAAAACAATGGGAGACCTTCGCGTCACATCATCAAATGTGGCCTACCAACTAGCAAAAATACTAAACTTGCAATACGGATGTTTTCTTGAAAAAGTGTTCTAAAAAACGACCTACCATGAACGAAGATTCATGGCTTTCAAGCCAAACAAGCAATGATATGGCCGCATCCGATGAATAGTTTCTGATAATATGACCAAATTTGGTGCATGCCTCCGTCTTGTGATGGCAAACAATGTTGCCAAAGCGAGGTTCCAACTTGTTTAACAATAAAAACCATTTTTCATTTTTTGAATGCTAAAGACATGCGTTTTTCGTGAAGCAGCTACAAGGAGGGTCACCCCTAACGGCGGCATTCCATGTCTATCTCAAAGTAGACCCTATTTTATGGATGGTCGCCAAAAAGCATGCATTTCCGACCCTCGTAGCTACTCCCGGCAATTCAGACCACCTTCGGCCGATTCAGCTGGAACCGGCTGGAATTTGAACTACGGGTCCTCCATAGCTTGCCGTTATTTTGCCAAAATGCTTTTTAGCTTCACGGTAGGCATTTCATCACAGAATCGACAACAAATTGGCACGGATCAAACCCTAGCCACGGACGGTCATGATGACGAAATCGGCGGTTTTTGAAAACACCGTAAAAAATTCAAAAAATCAAAAAATGGGAGACCTCCGCTCACATCATCAAATGTGGCCTACCAACTAGCAAAAATACTAAACTTGCAATACGGATGTTTTCTTGAAAAAGTGTTCTAAAAAACGACCTACCATGAACGAAGATTCATGGCTTTCAAGCCAAACTAGCAATGATATGGCGCATCCGATGAATAGTTTCGATAATATGCCCAAATTTGGTGCATGCCTCCGTCTTGTGATGGCAAACAATGTTGCCAAAGCGAGGTTCCAACTTGTTTAACAAGAAAACCGTTTTCATTTTTGAATGCTAAAGACATGCGTTTTTAGTGAAGCGGCTACAAGGAGGGTCACCCCTAACGGCGGCATTCCATGTCTATCTCAAAGTAGACCCTATTTTACGAACGGTCGCCAAAAAGCATGCATTTCCGACCCTCCTAGCTACTCCCAGCAATTCAGACCACCTTCGACCGATTCATTTGGAACCGGCTGGAATTTGAACTATGGGTCCTCCATAGCTTGCCCGTTATTTTGCCAAAATGCTTTTTAGCTTCACGGTAGGCATTTCATCACAGAATCGACAACAGATTGGCACGGATCAAACCCTAGCCACGGACGGTCGCCATGACGAAATCGGCCGGTTTTTGAAAACACCGTAAAAATTCAAAAAATCAAAAAGGGAGACCTCCGTCACATCATCAAATGTGGCCTACCAACTAGCAAAAATACTAAACTTGCAATACAGATGTTTTCTTGAGCTACTCGGTATGATTTTAACCATGATTTCTATAAAGTTTACAAAAAAACCCTATTTTTTCTGCCTCAAAACCTCTAAAAACTGGTGAAAAATTCCCTCCAAAATTTCCCTCCTAGCACCAAATTTTCCCTCCCACCCCACGAAAATTTCCCACCACTTCTCTCCCACTACCATTCGGGACCCACCACCCTCTCCCACTAAACACGCTGATCCTCCTCCCACTCCCAAAATTTCCCATTCCATTCCCTCCTCTGCTCAGCGCCCCCCTCCCTCCCTCCTCCTCCTCTGCCTTGCCCGCCCCCTCCCCTCCCTCCTCCTCCCGCCGCCCCACTCCCTCCCTTGCTCCGTGCCGCCACGCCGCGTCGCGCCGCCCTCCCCGATGACGAATCCCCTCCCCTCGGCTACATCGACTACATCGACTACATCGACGACGACGGCGGCTACATCGACTACATCGACTACATCGACGACGACGGCGGCTACATCGACTACATCGACGACGGCGGCGGCTACATCGACGACGAACACCGCTGCATCATCAACATCATCCGCCCCTAGGTACTTCTCCATCTCCCCTCGATATTCGGTGGATCCATCTCCCTTCCTGTACTGGATCCATATCCCCTCTGGTTTGGTGGATCTTCTAGGGTTAGGATCTTCTAGGGTTAGGATCTCCGTCTGGTTCATGGGGTTAGGGTTAGGGTTCATGGGGTCAGGGTTAGGTTTCATGGGGTTCGTGGGGATGATCTCCCTCTGGTTCATGGCTAGAACATGATGGGGTTAGGGTTCTTGTTGCACGCCCATCCTGATTGTTCATGGGGTTTGTAGCAGTGTTCTTCTTTTATGATATGTGCATGAAGCTTGTGTTCTTCTTTCCAGTGAAAAACAGAATGTTTAGTACTTACTGTGGTATTGGAATTCCTGGTGTGTTAAGGCAGTATGACTAGTTTTAATATATACCATATTGGTGCTAGATAATTTTTGGTGTTTTAATATACTCTTCTAAATTGCCTGCATAAGCATGATTTCAAGGCCTACTATTATTGTTAACATTGCTTGCTTCTTTATTCATCAACTATTGGGCAATCAGTTGCTCTGAATGCATAAGCTTGCCTCCATTAGGGAAAACAATTGAGTAATTCATTTGCTTATAGATGATTGCAGGTACATGGATAAAATTGCAAGTTAAAACATAAAAGTAATTGTTGTAAATAGTTGTTTTGCTAATCCACATTCTTGAAGTATAATTAGTGCAATCGTATTTGTATCCAACTATATATAATTGTAATACATGTGAGTTCTGTTCTTGTCTCTGGTACCACAACCTTAATTCACTTAGCTTGATGTAGTTTGCTTCACATATACTACCGCTAATGCATTGCTTCACATATATAGTTTGCTTCAATTCAGTTGCTTGCTAGCATACATATGGTTAGGGTTTGCATCAGCAGTACTACTAGCACTTTGCTTGCTTGTTGTGTACTTTATATGAGGCACTAGGAAGATTTCTTGATGTACATTACTACCTCCTGTTTGATGTAGTGAAGATATTAAGAGATGCTTCATATCTTTCCAGTGTACATGCATGCTTGTTTAGTGCACTTACATGTTTGCTTAATTAATAACACTAGATCACTGTATTATTGATCCATCAAGTTTGTTTCACATGTATTACATGTATGTGCATGATGGTCCAAATGCTTTCCTTTATTGATACAGGTGCATCATTTTACTTTATCCTGTTGTATCGATTGTTGTTTATTCTATTTTGCAAGCACCACCTCAAGATCATCCATGGCATGGATGACAAGGTCAAACGTGAGGCCAACCGTTGGTATGCAACTTGCTCCTTGTGGTTATACTGTCAGTTTCATAAAATCTGTGTCTTAATATGCTAAGTGAAATGTATTGCTGCAATCTGAATAAGCTGGCTTAATTGTGCATGTGTGCTGTTAGTCTTCCTTACCTGAATAACTAGGATTAAATGATAATAAAATTTCATAAGATATGTATTCCAAAAATTCATGCATTCCAAACATTCCAAACATTCACCTAATAGTTACGTTTCCTTTATCATGCAAAGAAGAGCCTCTCACCGAGTACGAGAAGGTTAGGGCTAGAAATATCATGAGGAACAATCGGATGTTCCAGACCCTTGGCATCGGTGCAATAGCGTCGATGATTAGGAAAACAAATGATGTACGAGAAGGTAGAAGTGATGAGGTTCAAGAAGGTAGTGGAGTTATCAATGATGACCCAGAGTACAATCCTAAGGAGGATGAAGTTATAGATGGAGAGGAAGTGGATGATGTTGTAGTGAGAAAGACTATTAAGGTGCAAACCCTGTCTTGCTTGGAGGGCTGGGGTTCTTTTATGCTATGTTATTCCTTGTGCTCACATATTTCTCTTGTGATCTAATGCTTTTTTCCGTGCTGTTTATACGAGGCAATCAAGGAATCTAGGACGAAGAGGCACGGTGTTAAGAAGACAACGACAAGAAGAAGAGCTCGAAACATCTGCTGCAATGCCTCCAGAAGGGTGATGGCCCCAGCTCGGGACAAAAAAGAGGATCCGGAACTGATGAGCCTGCCCTTGATAGAGTCACAAGGCGAGAAAGCAAAGATGGCGATCGCGACGGACCATCGGGAAAGTTCACTGCGCATGGACTCTAAGACCTCGGTGCAAATGGGTGATGAGTTGCCGCCCATGGATGAAGGAACCACTCTCAGCATGGATGGAAGTGGCACTGTCTCCCTAGATGAAGGAGGAACCATCTGCATTGATGAAGCAGGCACTGTCCACACAGAGCTCAGCCCTGTTGCACCTTCTATTGACAGGAATGTTGTCATCAATGAAGAAGAACAGCAGCTTGTGCTTCAATCAGGCAAGTTGACCTTTGCAATGCTATCTTTTACTAGTGCATTTTCCAAATGGAATGATCATGTATGCTTTTGTCGATTCCTGCATTTGTCGATTTCTATTCTAATTTATGATTTCAATTTCATTTTCAGATGCAATGACTACCAAGACTAGACATAGAAAGGGCAAAGGGCTAGAGAGGATCACCAAGTCGCTTGGTAGCAAGGTGCATATCCAAATTGCCGAAGGGTTGAAGCGTCCACAGAAGCCTCTGTAGTCAGCAAAGCTTGCTTCTGAGTGTGGACTCGTTGCAAGAAGCCCTCTTCCGGTTCTTCCTCACTTCAAGCTATACAAAAAAATGCTAGTCTATTGGAGAACTACATTGGGAAAGTTGTTGTAAGCTACTTGTTTCATAGTTAATGTGCTATCTATTTTATGTTACACCTATGCATGATCACTAATATTGTTCCTACCTTGTTTGCTGTCTTGGTAGGCAAATTTTGAGATGAACACGGACTCAGAGACCATCAAGACTGTGTGCAAAGATATTCTGCAGAAAAGTTCAAAGAACAGACGCCATCAGCTAAAGAAGAAGTATTTTGATACCATAGCCGCAAATAAAGTCAGCATCAAGTCTCCGGTACCTGATCTGACGGATGGTGAATGGCAAGCTCTGGTGGAGATGTGGTCTACCCCAAGACACAAGGTTTGTCTCTGCTTTGTTTGATGCTTTATGTTCTACACATGATATGCTAGTGCTAGATCATGCTGACAGTATGCTTTTTTGTAGGGAACCTGTGTGTCGAACAAGATGAATCGAGGAAAAGTCATGTACAATCAGAGAACTGGTTCCAGGCACTACACAACACACATTTTTGCCACTGTGAGAACTTTTCTCTAGAGGCCTTACCGTTTGATCCTCGTTGGATAACATTTCTGATTCTTGCTGAATAACATTTTGATTTTTGTTGAAAACATTTCAGAAAGAAGAGCGTAAGGGTGAGGAGCTGTCTGCGATTGACTTGTTTAAGGCCACCCACAGCAGCAAGAAGCACGGGTTTTGAGCCACCAAGGCTGCTATAGTAAGTCACTCCATGCTTTGTCCATGCCCTGTTTGATTCTGTTTTGATGCTGTTTGATGCTTTGATGCTGTTTGATGCTTTGATGATTTGATGATGTTTGATTCGGAGCCAGTTCCATGCTTTGATGCTGTTTGATAGTTCCATGCTTATAGTTCCATGCTAGGCTTAATGAAGATATTAGAACAGCTTAATGAAGATAGTTCCATGCTATTTGATTCACACACGCTGTGTTCCATGCTTTGATGCTATTTGTTGCATTTTTTATGACATGATGAAATTTGATGTGAATGTTAGTCAGGAAGCCATCTTAAATAGAACCACCATTCTAGGCTTAATGAAGCGATCATATTGTTCCAATTGCATGTCTCCAGGTCACTAGTCATCATCTTGTATAGATTTTATGTGCTGGTTTGGTTACTTCAAATAATCCATTTGTGTGCTGGTTTGGTATCTCCACTAATGCCTATCATTTTCCTCCATATGCTAGCTTGAGATGGAAGAAATGAAGGACGCCACCGTACCGTAAGGTGAAGAGCCAAAGTCACTGCTCAAATTGTCGAAGAAGTGTTGTCGAAATCATCAAGCAAAGCACATTCCTCACGAATGTTGGGCTCCAATCATCTAGGAACAACTCCCGCAAAGCAACTGCTGAAGTGTTTAATCATGTTCAGTGACCTTGAGCGAAGTCGGAGAGGTCCGAGCTTCAAGCTGAACTGGTGCAAGAAGAATTGACGGCAATCAAGATGAAGGCGGAAGAATCTGAAGCTGCACGCGACAAGGAACTTGAGCTGCTGCGCAAGAAGTCTCAAGAACAGGAAGAGAAGTTAGCCCACTTGATGGCTCTCTTTGGAGCTAAGGCAGTTTGATGGCTGTGCAGTTTGAGCAGGTAGTTGCATTGCTGCCTAGTTTGATGGCTGTGAACCTGTGAAGTTTGTCTTTGAGAATTTTGTTGCATTGCTGCCTAGTTTGAACCTGTGAAGTTATGTGAACCTGTGAAGTTATGTGGTCTTATGAACCTGTGAAGTTATGATCTTCTGAACCTGTGTTTATTTTCTGTGAAGTTATGTGGATCACTTGTGCACCTGGGCCTTGCTGTTTGAACCTGGGCTTGTGGATCACTTGTGCACCTAGGCCTTTTTGTTTATAGTCATGCAAAATGAGAACTTGGGCTCTAAAAAGGCCAAGGCCCAAACAAGAATTAGACCAAAAAGGCTTGGGCCTAAAAAAAGATATGACTGTAAGAATTTTTTTTATAAAAGGCTGCATAGCGGAAAATAAAAAGGCCAAGGCCCAAATTCAAACTAGACCAAAAAGGCTGTGGCCCAAAACAATAGTGGACTATAAAAAAAATTCATCAGAAAAAGGCTCCATTCCCAGAAAATAAAAGGCCAAATTATCGGGCCAGCCCATACACATAAGAAAAATAAAGAGGAAAAATAAATTAAACGGGCGAATTATTGGGCTTGGCCCATGTAGACAGCTGAAATGGACCGGCTGATTCTATTTTATGACCTTTTCATTTGGTCAGAATTCGCCACGTCGACTTGCCACAGTGGATCGGCGTGGTGTGGTCGGATTGCTAGTGACCAAAATAATTGGTCGTAAAATCTCGACCTTTTTTGGTCATAAACGTCTCGACCATTCCGGAAGAAAGGTCGCTATAGTCAATTAACGACCCCCAGCTTTTGACGTTATGTTTTTGGTCACAAAAAGGTCACAAATTGAAAACTATGACCTTTCAGTGACCAATAGTGGAGGTCACTAGTTGACATATTTCTTGTAGTGTTGGTTTGCCGTGGATCGCCGTGCCGGACGGTCTTCTCAACTTCTTGCCGGGGCCAGGTCCTTGACGGGATCGCGCGTCCTCCGTGGCTAGAAAGAAGAGAGGGCAAGAGCATGGAACCTTGGCAGTCCACTAATATTTATTGGAATCAAAAAGCAGTACAGTACCCTGGACAAGCATGCATATACGTATACACATAAACATGGGAATCTAAAGGAAACTATACATACTAAGGATTCCTTTCCCTAACTGCACACAGGGTCTGCGTCTGGCTCTGTACGTGGGGTTACATGCCTTGCCAGCAAGGCTAGTACAAAAAGGGGGTTGTCGGGGCTCCCGGCAACCGCACCTTAAGGGTAAAACTTGCAAAGATGTTCGATATTCCAGGAATTTCTCACTGGAATGCCATCTTAGGACTCTAGGCGGACTGCACCAGGCCTGGTGACTCGTATTACCTGATAAGGGCCTTCCCACTTTGGCGTCAACTTGTTTGAATTCTTGGCGGATTGAATCCGCCGAAGAACAAGGTCGCCTTCCTCAAGGCTTCGGGCGTGAACCTTGCGGCTATGGTAGTGGCGCAAGGCTTGCTGGTAGCGAGCGGCTCGCACAGCAGCCTGAAGATGATCTTCCTCAAGGAGCGTCGCATCATCTTGGTGCAACTGCTCTTGCTCAAGCTCATCATAAGCGAGCACTCGAGGTGACCCATATACGAGTTCCGTGGGGAGAACTGCTTCTGCCCCGTATACCTGGGCAAAGGGTGTCTGGCCAGTGGCTCGATTTGGTGTCGTCCTGATTGACCAAAGAACCGTTGGAAACTCATCAATCCAGCGCCTTCCGCACTTGTGCAGTTTGTCAAAAGTTCTGGTCTTGAGGCCTCGCAACACTTCTGCATTTGCCCTCTCAGCCTGTCCATTACATCTGGGATGAGCAACAGAAGCAAAACAGACCTTGCTACTGAGGTCTTGAATGTACTGCATGAAGGTGCGGCTCGTGAACTGCGTGCCGTTGTCGGTGATGACTCTGTTTGGCACCCCAAAATGGCAGACTAGCCCCTCGAAGAACTTGACGGCTGATTGTGCTGTCACCTTTCTCACTGGTTCCACTTCCGGCCACTTTGTGAACTTGTCGATCACGACGTACAAGTAGTCAAAGCCCCCGACAGCACGGGGAAAGGGGCCCAGTATGTCGAGCCCCCAGACCGAAAATGGCAAGGAAAGAGAGATTGTCCGAAGAGCTTGGGCTGGCTGATGAAGCTTCTTTGAATGGAACTGGGATGCTTCACACATGGTTACTAGGGCAGTTGCATCCTGGAGAGCGGTGGACCAGAAGAAACCTTGCCAGAATGCTTTGCCGGCAAGGGCTCTCTACCCTATGTGGGAGCCACACATGCCTCCATGTATCTCTGAAAACAGCCTCAGTCCGTCTTCCCCACGCCGTTCGGTCTCCTTCTGTATAGGGCATCATCCACAAACTGGTACATGCTGGACCGACGGGCTACTTTCTCTGCTTCTTCCTGTCCAAGCTGTCTTTGTATGTACACACCCTACGCTTAGTTGGATAGGTTTGCCGGCACATAAACCCATGCTATGGCGCTTTGAGGACGGATCCTTAGCAGCCTGCCGGGGGGCGCTTGCTGCCGGGCAAGCCAGCTTGCTGCTCCCGGCGCGGCCACTCGAATTGTTGAGCGGACACGAAACAGAACAAGGGCATTGCCGATAGCGGGCAAGCCACCTTGCCATTCTCAGCGCGGCCGCTCGAGCTGTTGAGCGGACTCGAAATAGAACGAGGGCGTTGCCAATAGCGGAAAGGTTCTATTGCATGCAGGTTTTCTATACAAAGAGAAAGATCTTTCGAGGAGAATAACTTTATATTAAATGGAATTGTTCAAAGTTTTGCGTGACTTAGCTTTTTCGTCGCCACGCGGGTGATTGTTGTAGCTGCGGGCAACATCACCTCCCCTAGCTGCGAGCACCAAAGCGTGGCTGATCGACGCCGCCTTCTTCTCTCGAGCCATTGCGTCGAAGGAGTCGACGTGTTGGCTTCCAAACCGGTTTTCACAGCTCCCCCCCTACCTGGCGCGCCAAAGATTTCGGGGGAACGACACCTATGGGATCACAGGGAATCCCTACTATGGTTGGCAGGGCGCGGGGCTGTGGAAAGAGCGGGTTTAGGAGATCAACACGGGGGAATTTTATCCAGGTTCGGGCCGCAAGCGATGCGTAATACCTTAATCCTACTTCGGTGTGTTTATCTGGTGTTCTTTGGGCTAGCTACAAGACGTGCAGGGTACAAAAAGTCTGAATCCTTCTCCAGTATAGCTCGGGCCTCCTTTTATAGCCAAAGGGGTGGCCACAGTAGCACACAGGAGGTGGAAAGTAGATACTGTATACAAGTCTATCGCCTGGCACCGTAGGACAAAAGCATTTAATGCGTTGCCGATGTGCCCTCTCACTTTATCAGGGACGGCAAGGAACCTTGTCCCGTTCGCCATCACCTCGCCTCGTTCTGACGCGCATCCAGGCTGACGAGGCGTGCAGCGCCACACTGGCTGGCTGGCTACTGAGCTGGTGCGGTGGCAGAGTTTTCACGAAGGTCTGCATGCCACCACGTAGGTGCTTGCTAAGTTGGTCTGGAAGCTGCACGTCGCCACGCAGGTGTCCGCCTAGTTGGTGGGCTGACTGCTGTGTTGGCTTCAAAACCGGATTTTCACAGCTTGCGCCCCCTACCTGGCGGGCCAAAGATGTCAGGGGAACGACACCTATGGGATCACAGGGAATCTGAACTACGGTTGGTAGGGCGCGGGGCTGTGGAAAGAGCGGGTTTAGGAGATCAACACGGGGGAATTTTATCCAGGTTCGGGCCGCAAGCAATGCGTAATACACTAATCCTGCTTTGGTGTGTTTATCTGGTGTTCTTGGACTAGCTACAAGACGTGCAGGGTCCAAAAAGTCTGAATCCTCCTCCAGTATGCCTCGGGCCTCCTTTTATAGCCAAAGGGGTCGTCACAGTGGCACACAGGAGGTGGAAAGTATACACTGTACACAAGTCTATCGCCTGGCACTATAGGACAAACGCATTTAATGCGCTACTGACGTGCCCTCTCACTTTATCGGCGACGGCAAGGAAGCTCGATCCCTTCGTCTCCGCCTCGCCTTGTTCCGACGCGTGTCTGATACGTCTCCAATGTATCAATAATTTTTTATTGCTGCATGCTACTTTATCTACTATTTTGGACTATATTGGGCTTTATTTTCCACTTTTATATTATTTTTGGGACTAACCTATTAACCGGAAGCCCAGCCCAGAATTGTTGTTTTGCCTATTTCATGTTTGAAGAAACGGAATATCAAACGGAGTCCAAACGGAATGAAACCTTCGGGAACGTGATTTTCTCACGAACGTGATCCGGAGACTTGGACCCTACTCCAAGGAACAAAAGAGGCGGTCATGAGGGTGGGGCGCCCCTAGGGCGCCCCCCCTCTCGTGGGCCGCTGTTGCTCCACCGACGTACTCCTTCCTCCTATATATACCTCACGCACCCCAAACGATCGAACAGGGCCAAAACCTAATTCCACCGCCGCAACTTCACAGATCCACGAGATCCCATCTTGGGGCCTGTTCAGAGCTCACGGAGGGGGCATCCACCACGGAGGGCTTCAACATCATCACCATAGCCCCTCCGATGAAGTGTGAGTAGTTTACTTCAGACCTTCGGGTCCATAGCTAGTAGCTAGATGGCTTCTTCTCTCTTTTTGGATCTCAACACAATGTTCTCCCCCTCTCTCGTGGAGATCTATTCGATGTAATCTTCTTTTTGCGGTGTTTTTGTTGAGACTGATGAATTGTGGGTTTATGATCCAGATTATCTATGAATCATATTTGATTCTTCTCTGAATTATTTTATGTATGATTGGTTATCTTTGCAAGTCTCTTCGCTCCGTTTGATTTGGCCAACTAGATTGGTAGTTCTTGCAATGGGAGAAGTGTTTAGCTTTGGGTTCAATCTTGCGGTGTCCTTACCCAGTGACATAAAGGGCTGCAAGGCACGTATTGTATTTTTGCCATCAAGGATAACAAGATGGGGTTTTTATCATATTGCATGAATTTATCCCTCTACATCATGTCATCTTGCTTAAGGAGTTACTCTGTTTTTAACTTAATACTCTAGATGCATGCTGGATAGCGGTCGATGAGTGGAGTAATAGTAGTAGATGCAGAATCGTTTCGGTCTACTTGTCTTAGACGTGATGCCTATATACATCATCATACCTAGATATACTCATAACTATGCTCAATTCTGTCAATTGCTCAACAATAATTTGTTCACCCACCGTAGAATACTTATGCTCTTGAGAGAATCCACTAGTGAAACCTATGGCCCCCGGGTCTATTCTCATCATATCAATCTCCATCACTTTAATACTTGCTTTGTTTTACTTTGCCTTTTACTTTTCACTTTGCATCTCTATACCAAAAATACCAAAAATATTATTTATCATCTCTATCATATCTCACTCTCGTAAGTGACCGTGAAGGGATTGACAACCCCTAATCGCGTTGGTTGCGAGGAGCTATCGTTTTGTGCAGTACGAGGGACTTGTGCGTGGCCTCCTCTTGGATTGATACCTTGGTTCTCAAAACTGAGGGAAATACTTACGCTACTTTGCTGCATCATCCTCTCCTCTTCGGGGAAATCCAACGCAGTGCTCAAGAGGTAGCAAGAAGAATTTCTGGCGCTGTTGCCGGGGAGGCTCACGCAAGAGCAAGTCAAGACATACCAAGTACCCATCACAATCCCTATCTCCCGCATTACATTATTTGCCATTTCCCTCTCGTTTTCCTCTCCCCACTTCACCCTTGACGTTTTATTCGCCCTCTCTTTCCCAATCTCCTCCTCTCTTTCCCGTTTGCCTTTTCCTCGTCCGCTTGTTTGCTCGTGTGTTAGTTCGCTTGCTTGTCATTATGACTAGTCTCATATCTTCTCCGTTATCTCCCGAGAATGAAGTTCTAAATTTTAAGCAAAGGGAGGGAGAAAATCTAAAAGATGCTTGGTATAGAATTTGCAATGCTCAAAATAGATCTACCAGGAAGCAATCTAGTTCAGTTCTTCTTCGTAATTTTTACGTAGGTGCTAATCCTTAGTATAGATATATCTTTGATACCATTACCGGAGGGAATTTCTTGGGTAGCCATACTTTTGATTTTTATAATGCTTTAATAGATTTATTTGGCTCACCACCTCTTTTGGTTAATGGAACTATGTTAACTTTGGAGCATGTTATGCAAAGACTTGAAATTATTGAGAATAAAGTTGCTACCATTGAATCAATTGAAAATCTTGATAAAAATATCCACAATCAAATTACCCAACATGGATCTAAGGTAGGAATGACTTTGAAAAATATTAAAAAAAAGGATCCCATAGTTAATGAGAAAATAAATCTGGATTCCACTAGAATCGATAAACTTGAGGGTATCATTACCAACTTGGGAACCACTTTTTTTTCCGTAAAAAACACTCCAAGTTCGTCTACTAAAAATACTAAGCTTATTTATGTTCCTAAGAATAAGGGTGAATCATCTAGTAAGGAAACTGCAGATCTTAAATCTATAAGTGTTCATCCCAATCTTTTTTCCATCATTAAGGAACCATTTGCTAAGAATGAATTTTTCGATATTTTGCCTAAAAATTTGATAATTACTAGAGAGAAAGAAAATTCTAAAGAAGGTAGATGTTTCATTGAAGAATTGCCTACCAAAGATGGCAATACCTAGATCTATCCTTGCTTTTATGCCTAGCTAGGGGCGTTAAACGATAGCGCTTGTTGGGAGGCAACCCAATTTTATTTTTAGTTTTCTGCTTTTGCTCCTGTTTAGGAATAAATAATCCATCTAGCCTCTGTTTAGATGTGGTTTTATGTTTTAATTAGTGTTTGTGCCAAGCTAGACCTATTGGATCTTCTTGGATGATAATTATTTGATCTTGCTGTAATTTCCAGAAACTTTGTGCTCAGTGACCGAATTATTAAAAATCACTAGAACGTGATAAAATACTGATTCCAATTGCTAATGATCAATAAACAAATTGTATAGGTCTTCTAATTTTGGTAGATTTTTTGGAGTTCCATAAGTTTGCGTTAGTTACAGATTACTACAGACTTTTCTGTTTTTGACAGATTCTGTTTATCGTGTGTTGTTTGCTTATTTTGATGAATTTATGGCTAGTAAAATAGTTTATAATCCATAGAGAAGTTGGAATACAGTAGGTTTAACACCAATATAAATAAAGAATGAGTTCATTACAGTATCTTAAAGTAGTCTTTTATTTTCTTTCTCTAACGGAGCTCACGAGATTTCTATTGAGTTTTGTGTTGTGAAGTTTTCAAGTTTTGGGTAAATTCTTTTGATGGATTATGGAACAAGGAGTGGCAAGAGCATAAGCTTGGGGATGCCCATGGCACCCCCAAGATAATCCAAGGACACCAAAAAGTCAAAGCTTGGGGATGCCCCGAAAGGCATCCCCTCTTTTGTCTACTTCCATCAGTAATTTACTTGGAGCTATATTTTTATTCACCACATGATATGTGTTTTGCTTGGAGCGTCTTGTATCATTTGCGTCTTTGCTTGTCAGTTTACCATAATCATCCTTGTTGTACACACCTTTTGAGAGATCCATACATAAATTGGAATTTGATAGAATACTCTATGTGCTTCACTTATATCTTTTGAGCTTGATAGTTTTGCTCATAGTGCTTCACTTATATCTTTTGAGCATGATAATTTTTGCTCTAGTGCTTCACTTAGATCTTTTAGAGCGCGGTGGTGGATTTGTTTTAAATAAACTATTGATCTCTCATGCTTCACTTAGATTATTTTGAGAGTCGTTAATAGCATGGTAATTTGATGCTTGATAATTGTTTTGAGATATGGAGGTAGTGATATTAAAGTCATCCTAGTTGGGTGATTATGAATTTAAAGAATGCTTGTGTTGAAGTTAGCAAGTCCCGTAGCATGCACGTACGGTTAAAGTTGTGTAACAAATTTGAAACATGAAGTGTACCTGGCTTGTGCATCCTTATGAGTGGCGGTCGGGGACGAGCCATGGTATTTTCCTACCAATCTATCCCCGTAGGAGCATGCGCGTAGTACTTGATTTTTGATGACTTCTAAATTTTTGCAATAAGTATATGAGTTCTTTTGACTAATGTTGAGTCCATGGATTATACGCACTTTTACCTTTCCGCCTTTGCTAGCCTCTTCGGTACCGTGCATTGCCCTTTCTCACCTTCAGAGTTGGTGCAAACTTTGCCGGTGCATCCAAACCCCGTGATATGATATGCTCTATCACACATAAACCTCCTTACATATTCCTCAAAACAGCAACATACCTACCTATTATGGCATTTCCATAGCCATTTCGAGATATATTGCCATGCAACTTTCCACCCTTCTGTTCATCATCATCATGACATACTTTACTTTTGTCATATTGCCATTGCATGATCATGTAGTTGACATCGTATTTGTGGCAAAGCCACCATGCATTATTTTTCATACATGTCACTCTTGATTCATTGCACCATCCCGGTACATCGCCGGAGGCATTCATACAGACTCATATCTTGTTCTAGTTTCGAGTTGTAATCCTTATGTTGTAATCAATAGAAGTGTGATGATCATCATTATTAGAGCATTGCCCAAAAAAAGAGAAAGGCCAAAAAGAAAAAAAAGAAAGGCCCAAAAAAATGGCAATGTTACTATATCTTTTTCCACACTTGTGCTTCAAAGTAGTACCATGTTCTTCATGCAGTGAGTCTCATATTTTGTGCTTCAAAGTAGCACCATGTTTTTCTTATAGTGAGTCTCATAAGTTGTCTTTTTCATACTAGTGGGAATTTTTCATTATAGAACTTGGCTTGTATATTCCTACGATGGGCTTCCTTAAATGCCCTAGGTCTTCGCGAGCAAGCAAGTTGGATGGACACCCACTAGTTTTCTTTTGTTGAGCATGTATAGCTCTAGTGAGACTTTCTCTTTTTTTTGTCTTCTCCACACAATCCCCATCATCATATTCTATTCCACCCATAGTGTTATATCCATGGCTCACGCTCATGTATTGCGTGAAGGTTGAAAAAGTTCGAGATTATTTAAGTATGAACCAATTGCTTGGCTTGTCATCGGGGGTATAGAAGTTGGGAACATCTTTGTGTGACAAAAACGAAGCATAGCCTAACTATATGATTTTGTAGGGATGAACTTTCTTTTGCCATGCCATTTTGAGAAGACATGATTACTTTGATTTGTATGCTTGAAGTATTATTATTTTTATGTCAATATGAACTTTTGTCTTGAATCTTTCGGATCTGAATATTCATACCACAATTAAGAAGATTTACATTGAAATTATGCCAAAGTATCACTCCGCATCAAAAATTCTCTTTTTATCATTTACCTACTCGAGGATGAGCAGGAATTAAGCTTGGGGATGCCTGATCGCTCCAACATATCTATAATTTTGATTGCTCCATGCTACTTTATCTACTGTTTTGGACTATATTGGGCTTTATTTTCCACTTTTATATTATTTTGGGACTAACCTATTAACCGGAGGCCCCCCTGAAATTGCTGTTTTTTGCCTATTTCAAGTTTGAAGAAACGGAATATCAAACGGAGTCCAAACGGAATGAAACCTTCGGGAACGTGATTTTCTCACCGAACGTGATCTAGGAGACTTGGACCCTACTCCAAGGAAAAAAAGAGGCAGTCACGAGGGTGGGGGGCGCCCCCCCCCTAGGGCGCGCCCCCTGCCTCGTGGGCCCCCTGTTGCTCCACCGACATACTCCTTCCTCCTATATATACCTACGTACCCCCAAACGATCGAACAGGAGCCAAAACCTAATTCCACCGCCGCAACTTCCTGATCCACGAGATCCCATCTTGGGGCCTGTTAGGAGCTCCACGGAGGGGCATCCACCATGGAGGGCTTCTACATCATCACCATAGCCCTCCGATGAAGTGTGAGTAGTTTACTTCAGACCTTCGGGTCCATAGCTAGTAGCTAGATGGCTTCTGCTCTCTTTTTGGATCTCAATACAATGTTCTCCCCATCTCTCGTGGAGATCTATTCGATGTAATCTTCTTTTTGCGGTGTGTTTGTTGAGACCAATGAATTGTGGGTTTATGATTCAGATTATCTATGAATAATATTTGATTCTTCTTTGTATTCTTTTATGTATGATTGGTTATGTTTGCAAGTCTCTTTGAATTATCCGTTTGGTTTGGCCAACTAGATTGGTAGTTCTTGCAATGGAAGAAGTGTTTAGCTTTGGATTCAATCTTGCGGTATCCTTACCCAGTGACAGAAAGGGTTGCAAGGCACGTATTGTATTGTTGCCACCGAGGATAACAAGATGGGTTTTTTATCATATTGCATGAATTTATCCCTCTACATCATGTCATCTTGCTTAAGGCGTTACTCTGTTTTTAACTTAATACTCTAGATGCATGCTGGATAGAGGTCGACGAGTGGAATAATAGTAGTAGATGCAGAATCGTTTCGGTCTACTTGTCTCGGACGTGATGCCTATATACATGATCATACCTAGATATACTCATAACTATGCTCAATTCAGTCAATTGCTCAACAGTAATTTGTTCACCCACCGTAGAATACTTATGCTCTTGAGAGAAGCCACTAGTGAAACCTATGGCCCCCGGGTCTATTCTCATCATATCAATCTCCATCACTTTAATACTTGCTTTGTTTTACTTTGACTTTTACTTTTCACTTTACATCTCTATACCAAAAATACCAAAAATATTATTTATCATCTCTATCAGATCTCACTCTCGTAAGTGACCGTGAAGGGATTGACAACCCCTAATCGCGTTGGTTGCGTGGAGCTATCATTTTGTGCAGGTACGAGGGACTTGTGCGTGGCCTCCTACTGGATTGATACCTTGGTTCTCAAAAGCTGAGGGAAATACTTACGCTACTTTGCTGCATCATCCTCTCCTCTTCGGGGAAATCCAAAGCAATGCTCAAGAGGTAGCAGTGTCCAGGTTGACGAGGCGTGCAGCGCCACGCTGGCTGGCTGCTGAGCTGGTGTGGTGGCAGAGTCTTCACGAAGATCTGCATGCCACCACGCAGGTGCTTGCCGAGTTGGTCTGGAAGCTGCACGTCGCCATGCAGGTGCCTAGCTAGTTGGTGGGCTGACTGCTGTGTTGGAACGGCGGTGGAGCCTCGATAGGTGTGGGCCTAGCTGTGGCCTCACAGATGTTCCGGGCAAGGGCCTTGCCGGGGTCTTGTAGGTGTCCCCGGCAAGGGTCTTGTCAGGGTCTTGCGAGCGTCCCCGGCAAGAATCTTGCCGGGGGTCTTCGTCCTCTGGTTCTCATCTAGATGTGCAGGCCTTTTCTCTTTCACAAAGATCTGCATGCCACCATGCAAGCGCCTCCCGAGCCCTGGTTCCAATATTTTCGATGGTGTCAGAACTCTTGGGCTCAAGGGTGGCGGCCTTGCTGGTGTTGGGCAAGTTACCCCGGCAAGGCTCTTGCCGGGGCTATGCAGGCCGCCCCGGCAAGGCTCTCGCCGGGGGAAGCCCGTCTTGCCCCTTCGCCCTTCGTGCCTCTGACTTAAGCCTTGCTTTGGTGGTCTTGTATCTTCACTTCCTTCCCCATCCTGCCAAGCGGGGACGCAAATGTGGCTGCGATTGCCCGTGCACAAGTAAAGGGGTACAGAAGGCCCCTACTTTTGTACACCGACAACTTCAGGGGGATTATTCCTAGGAAGAAAATTAAAACTTTGCACAAAGGTGTTTGTGAGGAGATGATACTATCCGCATTCAGCTGCGATGAAGTCGGTGAGGCTGAAATTAGCAGCATATTGTGCGAACTCTTGAAGGATTCAGCCCCTTCCATGAACGGGGTATGCGGCCATTCGCATGGCCGTAGCTCCGCCAATCTCCGGGTGTGGAGATCACTATCAGATGACTCCCCAATCACTCCCTTGGAGTTCTTCTTGGAAGCAAACTTCCTAAAGATACTCATGGTTTTCCTATGAACAAAAATTCTGAAATTTTCAGTCCACAATTTTTTCTCAACAAAACTCTACAAAATCGGTAGCAACTACTTGTAGGGATACATAGATGCCATAGCAAGCACTCAAATTACTTAGAACTCTAAGAATTCAACATGCAAGCTCATCTACAGCTGCACCAAGAGTAGCTAATTATTCAAAGCATAAAACCACTAAAGCAAAAACTAATTGGACAAACGGAGGAGTCACATACCAAGCAACAATCGCCCAAAACAGTTTCTGAAACGGAGCTTCGAGCAAAGAGATCGAAATCCGTGGGTTTGAGAGCAAGAACACGAGAAAGAGAGGAATGGTGAATTTTTTCTAGAGGTAGGTGATGAAGTGGGACGAAGAGATAAGTGAGGGGGCCCACGTGGGGACAACAACCCACCAGGGCGCGCCTGGGGGTCCTGGCACGCCCATGTGGTTGTGCCCACCTGGCGCACCTCCCTCTGATATTATTTGCACCAAAAATTCTTAAATAATCACAAAAAATCATATTAAATTTTCAGAGCATTCTGAGAACTTTTATTATTGGGCCATTTTTTATTCTACAGGAAATTCAGAAAACAGGCAACAGGGCATTTTATTTTATTTAACAAATAAAAACAGAAAACAAAATATGGGGACATAAGGTAGTGCTCACTAAATTCATAAACTTCATAGCTCTAAAAAATGATCCATTAATAAGGTTGATCAAGTCTTATTAACAACCACTTTCGATTAGCATGAAACCGAAGAACTTTCGTAAATCACTAAGTTACCTAAACAGGGATATGAATGTTCCCAAAAATAAGCATATCATATTTCCTTTTAACACTAGGTAGAGGTATTTGAAAACTTCCAATAGTGATTGTGGGAGAATTTTCAATAACATTAATACCATTCACTTGGAATTGTTTCTTCAGAAAGTGCAACATATGCTCATTACCATTGATATTAAAAGTGACCTTGCTTTTATTGCAATCAATAACAGCCCTTGCAGTATTCAAGAAGGGTCTACCAAGGATGATCGTCATTTTATCGTCCTCGGGCATCTCAAGTATAACAAAGTCAGTCAAAATAGTAACATTAGCAATAACAATGGGCACATCCTCACAAATACCGATAGGTATGGCAGTTGATTTGTCAGCCATTTGCAAAGATATTTCAGTAAGTGTGAGTTTATTCAAATCAAGTCTTTTATATAAAGAGAAAGGCATAATACTAACACCAGCTCCCAAATCGCATAAAGAAGTTTTCACATAATTTCATTTTATGGAGCAAGGTATAGTTGGTATTCCCGGAACTCCAAGGATTTTAGGTACTCCATCCTTAAAAGTATAATTAGCAAGCATGATGGAGATTTCAGCTTCCGGTATCTTTCTCTTATTGGCGATGATGTCTTTCATGTATTTTGCATAAGGAGGCATTTTCAAGATATCAGTCAAGCGATTACGCAAAAAGACTGGCCTCGGCATTTCAGCAAAGCGTTAAAATTCTTCATCATCTTTCTTGTTAGTTGACTTAAGTGGAAACGGAATAGGTTTTTGAACCCATGGTTCTCTTTCTTTACCGTGTTTTCTAGCAATAAAGTCTCTTTTATCATATCGTGTATTCTTGGGTTGTGGGTTATCAAGATCAACTGCTGGTTCTATCTCAACATCCACCAGTACAGCGAGGTGCTACACAAACGGTTTTCAACCCCTTTCTGCGATGGCATTTGAAACCGTTGCCTAGTGAGTGTGGGCGATAGGGGGGTCCTTCCCACACGACCCAGAAACTGTCGGGGATATGCCATCCTGGCACACACGCTCGGCAAAATGAGGTCGTAAAGCGACCGGCGACGCGACAAATACGTTATACGTCTGATGAGTGCTTAAAACTACAATTATACAAGCGAAATCATTTCCGGTCGTAAGTACATCCCACACAGTCAGTCCCCGCTAAACGTTTCTGTTCGTATATACATCCCACATAGTCGCTCCAAGGAAAACGTTTCTGTTCGCAAGTACATCACACACAATTTTCCCCGTTAAATCGTTTGTGATAGCATTTCCATTGCACATGGTATTAACAATTTTATCATTTGTGTTACTGAATGCATCACACATGGTGCGTAGAAGAAACTATGTGGCAAAGGCTGTCCGTCACACACAGTTTTTATGTGGTAAACGTTTGCACCAGGTGGCCTAACACAAATAGTTTTCAAGATGATGTCGTGTGTGATTGTTCATTAATCTAACATGGTTTATTCCTAGAAACTGTGTGCATTATTGAATGCATCACACACGGTGTTTTCTCAATAACCGTTTGCAATAGAAAACCCCAATTAGCAGGCTAATTATCCTATTATTAATAATCCATCTAATAATCTAATTGACATTTCATATTAAGCCCACAATATATTTCATTTTCATAATTGAAATACATCGGAGTACAACATCATATAGCTTCAGCACTCAGCTACCCCATTACACAACTACACCAGCACCAAGTTTCACATGCAACATCTATGACCTTTCGAAATTAGCATATAGACGGTACATAGACAGATGTATCTCATCTGGAAAACTGCTGAAGTAGAAGGCGAATATTGAGCCTTCATTGATGTTGAAGGTCTTTGCAACTTTAGGCCAGTGCCTGTGGATGATTGACCATCCATCCTTCGTCCTCTTCAGGAACACTTCAATATTGAACCGTGGGTGTTGTTTGAATACCTTCCTCACCTTCTGACCATACAGGTGGTTTGAGAGGTAATCATCAATGAACTGCTTTGGAAAGGCCTGAAAACAGGATGTGCATAAATATCTTCTCTATATTGGAAATGGGGCAAAGGAATAAAAAAGGCAAGGTATAATAGTTAGTACCATCCTGTAGTGAACTGATGTCTTCTTCATTGTGCAGACAAAGATCTTGTTGTTTTTTGTCGCTAATTTCTTTATCCTAACAATCTTTCTGAGTTTCTTGACTTGACTGCTATTCATGGACAACTCATTTCCCCATATGCAAAAAGGGTCGAACAGTGGGTGAAAACCTCTGACAGCAGGACCTACATGTGCAAGACCAAATTGTTAAAAACCTAAATATTAGAATGGTTCCTGCAATTGCACAATAATGTGTTATTAGACAAAGGACCATGCATGTGCAAACCTCGATTGTAAACCTCAATAAATGCTTCCCATTGTTTCCCTGCAACACATATATGGTAGTTAGTCATCAGGTTAAGTGAGGGTTCGCATGCTATCAGTAAAATATGTTGATGAAAAATAAGCACATTGCAGATTCATCAGACTAATTCAAGCCACATGGAAAACCCATTTATCCAAACCAAGCATGATTAAGAACTAGGAAATATAGCACTTGTATATGTTTCTCATGTATTAAGTGCAGCCAAATTCGATTTATTCCTCACATGCACAACAATACAAAATTCTACCCACGACAATTGTACATCGCATTGCAGAATTGAACCAAGCAGTTAAGTAAACACCACAACAAATGAACCAAACATTAACTAAGAACCACATTGCCAATATAACATACTCCTATAAGATCAGACAGTTAACCAAACCAAGCATGCTTAACAACTTGGAAATATAGCAATTGTATTTGTTTCTCATGTATTTAGTACAACCAAATTCAATTTATTCCTCACATGGTATACAATAACAGAATGCACCCACAACAATTGAACATCGCATTGCAGAATTGAACCAAACATTTAACTAAACACCACAACAAATGAACCAACCGTTAACTGAGCACCACATTGCACAATATAACATACTCCTAATAGAAGATCAGAAAGTTAACCAAACCAAGCATGCTTAACAACTTGGAAATATAGCAATTGTATTTGTTTCTCATGTATTTAGTACAACCAAATTTGATTTATTTCTCACATGGTATCGATAACAGAATGCACCCACAACAATTGAACATCGCATTGCAGAATTGAACCAAACAGTTAACTAAACACCACAACAAATGAACCAAACGTTAACTGAGCACCACATTGCACAATATAACATACTCCTAATAGAAGATCAGACAGTTAAACAAACCAAGCATGCTCGACAACTTGGAAAATTGCACCATGAAGAATTGAACATCACATTTGCAGAATTGAACCAAACAGTTAACTGAACACCACATTGCACGACATATAGAACATATACACTAGAGCAGAAGATTGCATGGTAAAAGTAGATAGCACAATTCACTAGAACTTGTTAAGGAAATGCAGTAGCTAGCAAACTGAACATGAGTCCTTATAGTGAGCTAATAAGACAAGCTACTCCTCACTGTCGGAGATATCGATGACGATTGGCGTCTTGGACATGGAAGAGGGCGAGGCCTCTACATCGTGGGTGCCCTAGTCGTAGTGGTGAGTTGCCTGAGCCGCTCTGGGCACCAACCTACTGGCTCTCGAGATGAGGTAATCATGTGCACGCTGAGAAAACACCTCGTGGTCTTCGTCGAAGGCACCGACGGTGGCCTCGAGAAAACGCCACGAGCTGTCATTTAAAGCAGCCAACCGCGTCGCGGCATCAACGCGCGAGGCGTCGACGGTGGCCTCAACGGCGAGGTGCTCCTCCAAGATCTAGGGGTCAGCATGAATGGCAGCGATCGCGACCTCATCCGCGTGCGGCCGCGATTTACTTCTCCACTGCCAAATGCTCCTTGAGATCCTAGCTATACTGCATGCACCATGGCTTAGGGTGGCGCTTATTTGGTGGAGGGGTCAGTGATTTGGGTGGAAGGTGTCACCCCGGCGGTCGGGGCACGTGGGATGTGGAAGGAGGAGGAGGATGGGGGTCGGGTGTGGATTACCTGCCTGGATAGGCGAAGCCGAGCAGCGTGAAGGAGGGTCGCCGGCGAGGAGGCTGCACTGCAAACAAGGAGTGAAGGTTTCAACTTGGAAAGGAAGGCGGAAATAGGGAAAATTTGGCTTTTGGTAAGGGGGAGAGGGTGGGGAGGTGGATATTTCCGCGGAAGCAGAAAATTTGGAGTCGCTTCAGCGAAAAAACTGGCGCGAAAAGTGTCATCAGACACGGTCCCTTATTCAGAACTGTGTACAATATGTGAACATCACAAACGATTCAGATAGCTTAACCCGTGTGTGATGAGTTTGAAGTCAAAAAATTTGGTTCGAATTTCCCTGGTTACAGTGGTCATCCATGTCATTGCATAATTTGGGTACACAAAGGAGACTACAACACACCCACACTTCTTAATCAAGCATTCAGCAATTAAATAGAGCTAGCTGTAGCGACCCGACCCGAATGGATCAAGTCTCAGTGCTTAAGTGCCATCCCTGGATCGGTATGCTGACACACACAGTACTCGAGGATTTATAACAGAGGTAAATCACATGTATAAATAACGTAAATGCTATTACCTCAAATCCAAATATAGCGGAAGCAACAAGGTTGTGGATTCCCATCAACACCAACGGCAAAGTTGAGTGTAGAAATCGTAACCCTAACGTATCACTTACTCGTCAATGCGAAAAGTCTCGCAACATGAAAAGTTGCAGCCAAAAATTCACACATGGAATAAGCTGGCAATGTAACACATAGAGAGTAATGAAAGAATAAGCTATACTACATGCATATATGGCTGGTGGAAAGCTCTATGGTTACAGTTTTTGCGAAAAGCCAATTTTTCCCTACTGCAAAGGAATAAATTTATTTAACTATCGTGGTGGTTGTTAAACATTGAGAATGGTTGACAGCATCCTCAATCCCAATTAAAAGTACTCATTAAAAACCCAACAATATTAATTAGAAGTAACATGATGAGATCAACAGGATAATCCAAGTACTAGATACTCAAGATGTCCGGCTAACCATGATTAGTTTATACACTCTGCAGAGGTTTGCGCGCTTTTCCCCACAAGACTCGATCGCATCCGTTTGATTTCTCGCACTACATGATGTTTGAGAAACGGATGACCGAGACATAGTCTTTCAGAAGCGCTAACACCTTACATGTGGGTAGACCGTACCAACCTACATCCCCTACATCTGCTAGCCTACCCGTAAGAGTTCGCACAACTTAATCAACTATGCCAGAGCCCATAATGGCTTGTGGCTGCACACGAAAGTTTCTAGTTTGAATAATCTCATGATCCCTTTGAGCCTGGGTGGCATTCCGAAGAAATACAGGCAAGTCCTGATAGAAACCAGGTGCCTCAATCCACCCAGATGTGTGTTTAAGTTGCCACCTTAAGTAAACCATTAAATAACAATCTCACATCTGTCATGGATACACTCACCCAATCCACGTCTACTAGCATAGCATAGCATAATAAGCAAATGTAGAAGTAACTCCCAAGGGTTTGATAATAAAACAGGTAATAGGTACTACCTCATCTACTTCCCAAACCCACAATTTAATTAGGTCCTAATCATGCAAGTGTTTGAGGATAGATCTAATGCATGAAAACTGGGTATGAGAAGAGGTATGATCAAAGTGTTACTTGCCTGCAAAGTTGATGAAGATGATTCGCACTCAAAACTGTTGATAGTTCTACTCGTCACACTCCGGTCAATCTATCGTGAGCAAGCAATAGTAACCACACATAAGCAATCACTCAAAAGATCGGAAAGAACGAAGAAAACGATTCGGAAAACATCAAAACCAAGCAAATAACTCTTGCAACGTAAAAAAAATTCTAACAGTACCAAAATTATATGTATTTGGTCTTATCAGAAAGTTTAGGTCAAGAGCTTTGATTTGCAAAAAGAATCAACTCAAACGGAGTTATAAAACTCAAGTTATGATCAAACGAAGTTCAAATATGAATCAGAACAAATTTCGAAATTTGAAAATTTCAAAAAGTTGACGTGACAGGTTAACTGGATAGGTGAAAACAAGACGAAACTATAGGCGCTGGTTTTATCTAATTTGGATGAACGAGTAAAAAGTTATGGCTATTTGAAAAATCAGGGCCAAGCTGTTTTACGGAAGAAAAATAAGCTATGGAAAAAAAATACAAAGAAATATACCTTTATAAGTAGAGAAAAGACAACTCCGGAGAGGGAAGAAGTCGCGCCGGAGAGGAGAAAAATATTTTTCTTTAAGGAATCTAGTCAAACCAAAATATTGATTTAACCCGAATCGGATGATTTTTGGAGGCTCTATGGGTCTATATTTATTGGTGGAAAAGAGGCTTAGGGGTCAAAAGCTAGGCAATGTGGCCTAAACGTATGCATACGCAGATAAATTTTAAAAAAAAAATCATGCGTATTGGGCTAAGACTTCGGCCAGGCCGCGCGCGTGTACGTGTTGTTTTTTTTTTTTTGAAGGAAGAAAAAAAAACTGGAAGGGAAAAGCTGGCTGGGCCTTGCCCATTTAGGAGGAGGGAAAAAAACAAAGGAGCGCCCATGCTACTATGCTGCGCACGTGGGCGACAGTTAGTCCCAGGCGCACGCGCAGTTTTTTTTTTTTGAAACAGAAAAGGAAATCTGAATAAATAAAACCAAAATAGAATTTTATATAGGCATATTATATATCAAAATTTTCCGAAAAACATTTCCTACAAGCTGAACATTATTATAGCTTCAAATAAAATACACACAAATTCAAATAAAACAAAGAGTGCTTCTGCTCTAGAAAAATCCAATGAAAATCATTTTAAAAATACCAAAACTAATTCAAATTTATTCTCTCCAATTTTCCGATGTAGGAAATCATATTACCCTATTTTCCATATATTTTATTTTTGGAGAAAAATAATTTGAATAAAACTCAAATAACTCCAAATTGAAAAATAAATTCAAAAGAACTTTGCATTTAATTCTTTGAAACTTCCAGCTCATATTTCATATGTTTTGAAGAAGTCATTTTATCTTCGCTCGTGAAAAACATTGAGTTGCATAAAGTTCATGGGTTGGAAATATTTTCCAAATGAAATTCAAATATTTTCAACACCCCTTGTCATTTAAATAAATGGAAGAAGTCATGTCATCTCCTCTCCAGGGTTTTGTGATGAAGAGAATTTGAATTCCCGAAGATCATAAAAGCAAAAATGGAAGTTTGGGAAAGTCCTTTTATTCCCTCTCATTTAACTTTCAAAAAGTTTCAAATTCACTCACTTTCAGTCAACCAATCAAACAATCAATCAAATCTATCTATTTATTATAACATTCCAAAATTTAGAGTGTTGGGATGTTACAAAACTACCACCCTTAAAATGAATCTCGTCCTCGAGATTCGGAGAGGCTAGAAAGAAATAGGTTAGGTTTGGGGTCTTCTCAAAAATCCATCGATCGTCTCCGGGTCTATGGTGCTACCACCCTTAGAAGCATGGTTACGGTTCCATCAAAACTCATATACTCCATCCTTATTGTTGACAGTGTCGGTCTTCTCAGATCCTCTGGATAATTACTTCTCTGGGCTCTTTTGGCAGTGGCATAACCTTTACCGCAATTCTTCTGTCCTTTTTTCTTGGTAAGGTTATTCCAAGACTGTGTCTTAATAGCTGATAGGTCTGGCACCAATACTAATCAACTATCGATATCTCATGGTGGTCAACAATTTATGGTTTGTCCTGCAGGAAATGGGTCTGGGTTGAACCTCACCGTATAACCTACGGTTGGCAACAACTGTCGTGTACAAGGGAAAAAAATACCTATACCATTCTAAGGTTTAAACAAGGTTTTGATCGTCGTCTCTCTACTATAGGTAAGTCACTCAGATTTACCATCCCATATAGCAACACGAGTAATAAGAGTAAGTCGGTATGGTGATCAATCCATCCCGCACCCAAATCATTACCTTGTACATGGTTTAGCGAATCTCGCATTCTAACACTCGGTCATCCTCACAAGCATTGCAGAATTTCTCTTGTCGACGAACCCAGTTCGGAAAATCCATTGATTCTGCAAGCCAAACAAACATCTATCATTCCTTCACAACTCTCAGGTTTTGCGTTACTCCTATAAAATCGTCGGTTGATAAAATCATAACTTCTACTAGGGTTTTTCCTTCAGCCAGAGTGTGCTTGCTTCTTGGCAGGTCCTGGGGCCTGTGGGTTATGGACCATCTCATCACTTGTAAATCTTGAACTCATCCTTGGGGCAACTGATCATTATTCCAGCATCCAACTTGCAGCTTCCTAGCATACTTAAAATCCATCCAATTGTATTGTCTTCCTTCCTTCTATTGGCACCAAACTAGGACATGATTACTCAGACTCATCATGGAATTTCCATTGATCCATACTTCCATCATCATACCTCCTTTATATCCAATAGTACTTCATCTCTTCATCCTCGTGGGATATCCCACATACCGAGATAAAACTTATACTTATGAAGTCCATACTCCACTTCGTGGAACATCATTATCCTTTCCAGGTTCAAGCATCCTTGCAGAGGAATATTGGCCATCTTTGCATGGCACTTCTTCAACTGGGAAACGTGAAACACATAATGAACTCCTGACAGTCCTTCGGGTGACTCCAACTTGTTCGCCACTTCTCCCATACGCTCCAAAACTCAGTATGGTCCTACAAATCTCGGGGCTAACTTTCCCTTAACTCCAAATCGTTTAACTCCTCGCAGAGGGGACACACGAAGACATGCTCTATCTCCAATTTCATAGACTACCTCCTTGCGTTATTTTGAGTCTGCATAACTCTTATGACTGGACTGAGCTACCTTCAGTCTATCTCGAAGCAACTTAACATTCTCTTCTGACTCCTTGATCATATTTAGTCCAAACAACTGACGGTCTCCAACTTCATCCCACATCAACGTGTCTGGCTCCTTCTCCCATACAAAGCTTAAAAAGGGGCCATCTTCAAACTGACTTGGTAACCTTTGTTGTATGAGAACTCAGCGTAAGGTAGATTATCATCACTACTAGATCCATAACCTAACGCACACGCTCTCAACATGTCCTCCAGAATCTGATTGACTCTCTCGATTTATCCATCTGTCTGCGGATGAAAGGCTGTACTGAACTCTAGCCTAGTACCTAAAGTATGGTGCAGCTGATTCCAAAACTTTGAGGTAAACTGTGTTCCTCTACGATGGTCCTCGGAACTCCATGCAGACATACGATCCTTGTCAAATATATCTTGGCCAACTTCGCACTTGTATAGGTGGTTTTTACTGGGATAAAGTGAGCCACTTTGTTCAAGCGAATCAACTACTACCCACATAGAATCATATCCGGATCGGGTTCTGGGAAATCCGGTAATGAAATCCATGTCAAGCTTATCCCACTTCCATTAGGGTATTGACATAGGCTGTAGTAATCCTGCTGGCTTCTGATGCTCTGCTTTTACTCTCTGACATACATCACCTACAACTACATACTCCGCAATATCCTTCTTCATACCAGTCCACCAGAAACACTCCTTCAAATCCAAATACATCTTGGTGTTTCCAGGGTGAATCGAGTATGGTGAGTCATGAGCCTCCTGAAGTATTTACTTCCTGATCTTTGCATTATTGGGAACAATTACACGGTCCTCGAACCATAAGGTGTCGTGCTCATCCTTACGAAAACCTTTGGCCTTTCCTTTGCTCATCCTTCTGAGCTTCACGAATCATTCCCAACAATGTAGACTGAACTTCCATTGCTGCAACAAAACCTTTGGGAACAATTTCCAATCGAAGTTCCCTTAGTTCCTCGGCTAACTCCTTTGGTAATCCCCACTTATGAGGGTATTCATACTTATTTTGTTTATGGTTGTGTCCCATTTCTCCACAAAGCTTGTATGCACAAGGTTTCTTCATATCCTTTCCATAAGCCCTCAATTTCTGGGACACTAGCCAAGACTTTAGCAAAGTCAACTTAAATTCTTTCCAAGTGGTCACTCCTTGCCATCCGTTGATGGTTTGGTACATCCTCCACCAGGTAGCAGCACCTCTTTCAAAGAACGGAAGAGCATGATGGGTCATATACTTTCCAGCTATAGTGTTATTCTCCATATGATCCTCCATGTTCTAAATCCATCGGTTCGTCTCCAATTGACTCATTGGTCCAGAAAATACAAGCTCATCTCCATCCATCCTCTTATGGGTCCATGGGTTTGGGGTGGGATAAGATAGATATAGAGGGAGGGATACACACAATGCAAACAATAGTTTTGAAAAGACGGGTTTTATTATGGCTGTCGGAAAAAACATCAAACAAATGACAGCTCACAATCGTCGCATTTAACGCAGGTATAAACAGGGTTTGGTCTTCTAAAGGTTGATAAATCTTCAAAGTCATCAAACTCTTCGATTCTTGTTGATGTCTCCGATGGCTTCTTCCGGTCATGCTTGTCCTTCTCAAGTTGTTATGCCAAATCTCTGTTGTCGCGAAGTCTCTTAGTGACATCCTTTAATATTTTTGGAATTGCATTCCAAACTTCTGGGTTTCACATTACTGGCATGAACCATGGTCCTACTGTCCTTCAATTCCTGACGAATCTCCGGTATCTCGAGGTTTTGCTCCTCCGGCTTGGCTACTTTCAGCTTCTGGGTCCTGAGTTCTTCATGAATCGCCTCCTCGTCAAATACTGCTTCTGGTAGGTCCATCTTAACTTCTTGATGTAACACTCCAGATCCTGGTGATACGCCAGCTGAGGTTAAAACTGCATCTTTTGCTGATAGATGCTCCATCAGCTTTCTACCATCCAATACTTCCATGCATCCGCATGCTTAACTCCGCACGTTGACAATAGCATAAGCGACAATAATACCATGGCCAGCCGTGTCTATGCCCATGTTACTGCCATGAGCTTCATTCCATAATTGATATCTCCTGCCTTAGGGTTTTCTTAACAAAAACTTTGAGTTTTTAACTCTCCATGCTCCGGTCTTTCTCCGATACACCTTGATCTCGGGTATTGACAACTTCCATAGTCTGCCAAGTTCCATAAGGGGTGCCTTCCTAGGTCATACAAATCCGGAAATTCTTCAAAGCCTTCAAATTCTCCTAGTCTTCGGAGTCTTTACCGTTGTAGTTTCCGTCATTATAATGCACGGTAAAAATCCTCTTTATTCCAAATTAGTCTTAGTTGTCCGATATCTTGTACTCCTTGGAGTGGTCTCATCGGTCGAATCTTCGAGTGGTCAAAAGGGAAAAGGGGTATGGTCTCACTAAAAGGGAATATTTGAATAAGCTCAGAAGAGAAGAGAGGTAAAAGATCTTTTTGAAAATGAAGTTGTAGAGAAAAATCTTTCCTATGGGCTTGTCAGTTTCTAGGGTCACGTCCTCTGACCAACATGTGCTCGATACCATCTTGTAGCTACCGACCGAATGGATCAAGTATCGTGCTTAAGTGTCATCCTGGATCGATATCTTTGACACACAGTACTCGAGGATTTATAACAGAGGTAAATCACATGTATAAATAACGTAAATGATATTACCTCAAATCCAAATATAGCGGAAGCAACAAGGTTGTGGATTCCCATCAACACCAACGGCAAAGTTGAGTGTAGAAATCGTAACCCTAACGTATCACTTACTGTAAATGTTCAAAAGTCGCAACATGAAAAGTTGCAGCCCGAAAACGGGTCAGCACATGGAATATGCTGGCAATGTAACACATAGAGAGTAATGAAAGAATAAGCTATACTACATGCATATATGGCTCGTGGAAAGCTCTATGGTTACAGTTTTTTGCAAAAAGCCAATTTTTCCCTACTGCAAAGGAATGCATTTATTTAACTATCATGGTGGTTGTTAAACATTGAGAATGGTTGACAGCATCCTCAATCCCAATTAAAAGTACTCATTAAATACCCAACAATATTAATTAGAAGTAACATGATGAGATCAACAGGATAATCCAAGTACTAGATACTCAAGATGTCCGGCTAACCATGATTAGTTTATACACTCTGCAGAGGTTTGCGCACTTTTCCCCACAAGACTCGATCGCCTCCGTTTGATTTCTCGCACTACATGATGTTTGAGAAACGGATGACCGAGACATAGTCTTTCAGAAGCGCTAGCACCTTACATGTGGGTAGACCGTACCAACCTACATCCCCTACATCTGCTAGCCTACCCGTAAGAGTTCGCAAAACTTAATCAACTATGCCAGAGCCCATAATGGCTTGTGGCTGCACACGGAAGTTTCTAGTTTGAATAATCTCATGATCCCTTTGAGCCTGGGTGGCGTTCCGAAGAAATACAGGCAAGTCCTGATAGAAACCAGGTGCCTCAATCCACCCAGATGTGTGTTTAAGTTGCCACCTTAAGTAAACCATTAAATAACAATCTCACATCTGTCATGGATACACTCACCCAATCCACGTCTACTAGCATAGCATAGCATAATAAGCAAACGTAGAAGTAACTCCCAAGGGTTTGATAATAAAACAGGTAATAGGTACTACCTCATCTACTTCCCAAACCCACAATTTAATTAGATCCTAATCATGCAAGTGTTTGAGGATAGATCTAATGCATAAAAACTGGGTACGAGAAGAGGTATGATCAAAGTGTTACTTGCCTGCAAAGTTGATGAAGATGATTCGCACTCAAAACTCTTGGTAGTTCTACTCGTCACACTCTGGTCAATCTATCGTGAGCAAGCAATAGTAACCACACATAAGCAATCACTCAAAATATCGGAAAGAACGAAGAAAACGATTTGGAAAACATCAAAACCAAGCAAATAACTCTTGCAGCGTAAAACAATTTCTAATATTACCAAAATTATATGTATTTGGTCTTATCAGAAAGTTTAGGTCAAGAGCTTCGATTTGCAAAAAGAATCAAATCAAACGGAGTTATAAAACTCAAGTTATGATCAAACGAAGTTCAAATATGAATCAGAACAAACTCAAAATTTGAAAATTTCAAAAAGTTGACGTGACAGGTTAACTGGATAGGTGAAAACAAGACGAAACTATAGGCGCTGGTTTTATCTAATTTGGATGAACGAGTAAAAATTTATGGCTATTTGAAAAATCAGGGCCAAGCTGTTTTACGGAAGAAAAATAAGCTATGGAAAAAAATACAAAGAAACATACCTTTATAAGGTAGAGAAAATACAACTTCGGAGAGGGAAGAAGTCGCGCCGGAGAGGAGAAAAATATTTTTTTAAGGAATCTAGTCAAACCAAAATATTGATTTAACCCGAATCGGATGATTTTTGGTGGCTCTATGGGTCTATATTTATTGGTGGAAAAGAGGCTTAGGGGTCAAAAGCTAGGCAATGTGGGACTAAACGTATACATACGCAGATAAATTTCAAAACAAATTATGCGTATTGGGCTAAGACTTCGCCAGGCCACGCGTGTGTACGTGTTGTTTTTTTTTTTTTGAAGGAAGAAAAAAAACTGGAAGGGAAAAGCTGGCTGGGCCTGGCCCATTTAGGAGGAGGGAAAAAGAAAAAAAAAACAAAGGAGCGCCCATGCTACTATGCTGCGCCTGCGCAGCGACAGTTAGTCCCAAAGCACGCCGCAGTTTTTTCAGAAACAGAAAAGGAAATCTGAATAAATAAAACCAAAATAGAATTTTATATAGGCATGTTATATATCAAAATTTTCCGAAAAAGATTTTCTACAAGCTGAAAATTATTCTAGCTTCAAATAAAATACACACAAATTCAAATAAAACAAAGAGTGCTTCTGCTCTAGAAAAATCCAATAAAAATCATTTTAAAAATACCAAAACTAATTCAAATTTATTTCTCTCAATTTTCTGATGTAGGGAATCATGTTACCCTATTTTCCATATATTTTATTTTTGGAGAAAAATAATTTGAATAAAACTCAAATAACTCCAAATTGAAAAATAAATTCAAAAGAACTTTGAATTTAATTCTTTGAAACTCCCAACTCATATTTCATATGTTTTGAAGAAGTCATTTTATCTTCGCTCGTGAAAATCATTGAGTTGCATAAAGTTCATGGGTTGGAAATATTTTCCAAATGAAATTCAAATGTTTTCAACACCCCTTGTCATTTAAATAAATGGAAGAAGTCATGTCATCTCCTCTTCAGGGTTTTGTGATGAAGAGAATTTGAATTCCCGAAGATCATAAAAGCAAAAATGAAAGTTTGGGAAAGTCCTTTTATTCCCTCTCATTTAACTTTCAAAAAGTTTCAAATTAACTCACTTTCAGTCAATCAATCAAACAATCAATCAAATCTACTTATTTATTATAACATTCCAAAATTTAGAATTTTGGGATGTTACACTAGCTGACTTAAACATTACTCTAATAAATTAAAGCCCGACGCTCTTAATTAAACAAAAAAAAGAGTACTAGTACGGCTGGTGCTCCTCGATCTCCATCGCCGCCTCCATGTCCAGCTCGCGCCCGATGGTCTCCTGGGGAAGGGGCTCCATGGCATCAATCGCACCATACCCGGCAAGCATCTCGCCCTTCGTGTCCGCCATATCTTTGGAATAGGCCGCCATGATCTTGGCGTGGGTGGCCACGATCTGGGCTTTGGCGGGCTCCGCCATTGCAAGGTATACCGCGCAGGAACGGACGGCTGCTCGAACGCTCTCGACAATTGCCAACTCTTTGGCCGTGGGTTGCCAATCGTTGTCAGAGAGCTTCGTTCAATTTGTGCAGTGACCGCCACGAGCTGGGCGTGGCCGGCCTCGAAATGGTTGTGGGCAGCCTCCATCAGGGCTAAGGCCGCCGCTGTGGAATGGACAGCTGCTGTGCCGCTCTCTCCAGTTGCTATCCCTGAGGTAGATGCTGCTGCCACTGCCTAAGAAGCAACGGCGGCCGTTTGGGCTGCCTTGGACGCCCGGATGCAGATTGTGGTCGCCCTCGTGAAGCTTGTTAGCACGCGCCTGGCGGCTGCGGCCGCGCTCTCGCCGGAGGGGGCCACCGAAGTTGCCTTCACGATGAGGGTCCACGTCCCCATCTTTCACCGACAACGATTGAACAGTGAAATGATATTTCAGGAGCGGGCTAGTGTGCTTGACACTCCGACGGTACTCCAAGATATTTTGTACTGCATCTCACACGGTTGGTGATAATAAACTATGTGCGATCTACTTGCTTTTTCGTCTTGATTTGAATTACATAATGGGGTACAGCTGCAAAGGATGGTGTTTGAATTGCTAGAACTTTTATCTGCAGTGAACATGCAACTATAGGTGTGTCATCAAAAAAATGGAATTATTCAGGGTTCGTTTGAACGTTTTTATACATTAACTTGGTTTTGTAGGCATTTCAGGTGCATAATTCAAATTTGAACTACATGCACATGCTCCAGTGCATATAAACGGGTTGAAAAATCAAATATGTGTCCTTGGTTGCATGCTTAGGTCTCATGCAAGAAATGGTAATGAATGTCAAACACCCTGCCACCGTCACTCGGCCGCAAACGTTGAGATACCTGGTTTTTAAATTCTAGTAAATCCAAAACTCGTTTGAAATTCATGAAACTTGGCATGCTATCATGGAGCGGCATCAACATGCCGTGGTAATTTTTTTGTCCCATTTGGGGCAGGTTTGGGTATAAGCTTCTCAGAAAACAGAGTTTCTCACAACAAGCGTGATGGTTTCGGTAGGGAACGTGCCACCATTGGGGACGAAACAATATCCGTTGCCTCTTATTGCTTTCAAAAAATTTCTAGTGTCAACATAGAACAACAGCAGTGTTGTGTTTAATTTTGGAATTTTTCGTGGCTAGTTTGGACATTTTTATACATTGGCTGGGTTTTCTAGGCATTTTATGTGCATAATTAAAATTTAAACTACATGCACATGCACATGCTCCAGTGCATATAAATGGGTTGAAAAATCAAATCTGTGTTCTTGGTTGCATGCTTAGGTCCCATGCAAGAAATGGGAATGAATATCAAACACCCTGCCACAGTCACTCGGCCGCAAACATTGAGATACCTAGTTTTTAAATTCTAGTAAATCCAAAACTCATCTGAGATTCATTAAACTTGGCATGATATAATGGAGCGACATCAACATGTCGTGGTAAATTTTTTTTCCCATTTGGGGCAGGTTTGGGTATAAGCTTCTCACAAACCAGAGCTTCTCACAACAAGCATGATGGTTTCGGTAGGGAACGTGCCACCTTTGGGGACGAAACAATATCCATTGCCTCTTATTGCTTTCAAACCTTTTCCAGTGTCAACATAGAACAACAGGAGTGTTGTGTTTAATTTTGGAATTTTTGTGGTTCGTTTGGACATTTTTATACACTAACTGGGTTTACTAGGCATTTTATGTGCATAATTAAAATTTGAACTACATGCACATGCTCCAGTGCATATAAATTGGTTGAAAAAACAAATCTGTGTCCTTTGTTGCATGCTTAGGTCCCATGCAAGAAATGGGAATGAATGTCAAACACCCTGTCACCGTCACTCGGCCTCAAACATTGAGATACCTGGTTTTAATTCTAGTAAATCCAAAACTCTTATGAAATTCATTAAACTTGGCATGCTATCATGGAGCGGCATCAACATGCCGTGGTAATTTTTTGTCCCATTTGGGGCAGGTTTGGGTATAAGCTTCTCACAAACCAGAGCTTCTCACAACAAGCGTGATGGTTTCGGTAGGGAACGTGCCACCTTTGGGGAAGAAGCGATATCCGTTGCCTCTTATTGCTTTCAAAAAATTTCTAGTGTCAACATGGAACAACAGGAGTGTTGTGTTTAATTTTGGAATTTTTCGGGGTTCGTTTGGACATTTTTATACATTAACTGGGTTTCCTAGGCATTTTATGTGCATAATTGAAATTTGAACTACATGCACATGCTCTAGTGCATATAAATTGGTTGAAAAAACAAATCTGTGTCCTTCAGTGCATGCTTAGGCCCCATGCAAGAAATGGGAATGAATTTCAAACACCAGGGCACTGTTGATTGCCTACAAAACATTGAGATACTTTGTTTCTAAATTCTAGTAAATCCAAAACTCGTCTGAAATTCATGAAACTTGGCATGCTATAATGGAATGGCACCCGACATGCTGTGGTATTTTTCGTGTCCGTCTTGAGAGAAGGCACACTCGAATAACAACCAACAAAGGCATTTTGAAACAAATGCCTGCCACTGTAACATCTCAAACGTTTTGTATAATTTCAATTGTGTGTGTTCTGTTAACCATTCATGTGACGCCATGCCTCACTCTTTTAATGGCTAGGAGGTGCCGTGCGGACAGGTGCTTGAGTGCTTGACTAAACGGGAGGCGTGCGAGCTGTACCCCAATGCGGAGGCTCATCGGGAAGCATGCGGGTTGTACGCCGCGCATGCTCACCGGGAAGCGAGCCCTTTGACTTCCATGGTCACCCGCCTTGCTCGCATCCTCTCCATTAATGGCGCCCAAGCCGCAGTTTAATACGGTTTTTAAATATAAAAAACTCAATGCAAACATTTAGGTAGAACACCCGTATGGAAACCGACAACTTCCCCAGGAAGCCAAGGGAAAATGTGTTGAGCAGGATTTGTGCAGCTCTTGATCGCAAACATTTTAGTTATAACACCGGTATGCAAACCGACAGCTTCCCCAGGAAGCCAAGAGAAAATGTGCCAAGCAGGATTTCTGCAGCTCTTGATTGCAAACATTTTAGATAGAACACCCTTATCCAAGTTGAGAGCTATGGTCTTCCCCCTTAAGTCGAGGGAAAATTCACAGCGTAGGATTTGTGCATCCCTTCAACGCAAACGGTTGTTTTGGATGACCCGTGTGCAACCACGTACAAACAATTTGGTAAGATTTGCATCGGTCATATTGGGTATGTTGCCATTTGTCAAACTGGAAGGATTGACATTTGTTGATCTAGTAACATTGACATTTGTCAATCCTTGTAACACTGTGATTTGTCAAAATATGCTGCTAAAAATCACTAGCACTATCTAATTTTTGCAACTAAAATTCAGTAATTACGCATAGATTTCATTCATAGATTAAGCAGTCGTTCTTAATTTATACAAATAGTTCAACTCGAAAGCTGAACTGACCAAACTTTCCCCCAATTGTTGCCAACCACGTATTGAAATAGCTAGTTCAACTATATATACTAGCTAATTTTAAGTATGCTGTACAGTTCCACCACATCTATAGTCAGATGAACTGAACAAAATAGCCCCTAAATACTACTACTACGGAGGGGCTTTGTGCTACTTCATGCAGCCTCTCCTCTGCCGAGTGTGCTTAGTAAGAGGCAGAGGAGGAGGAGGAGGAGGAGCCT
This sequence comes from Aegilops longissima, assembly GCA_021605205.1. NCBI lineage: Eukaryota > Viridiplantae > Streptophyta > Magnoliopsida > Poales > Poaceae > Aegilops > Aegilops longissima. Next base: position 170,064,491 of record CM038678.1, read on the forward strand.
ACCGACGAGCTGGAAAAATGCAATACGGTGCCTGCCGCTGTTGGACGTTCAGCGACGCTCGCCAGCTCAAACACCCACTGCCGCTCCAGACGATCCCTCTCGAAGCGGCCAGACTGCTCGTAGATCTCCTGATTCCTCGCCTCTGCGTCGGTGTGTGCTGCGACCATGGTTGCGGTAAGGCTCTTTGCGTGCTCGACGAGGTGCTCCTCCTCCTCCCGCAGGAACTCAATGTAGCGTGCAAGGTCGCTGACGAACGTGCGGGCCTCCACCTCCACCTCCCTCCTTCAGGCTGCAGCGATGGAGCGGGTCATGATCCCGGCGGTCGACGGTGGGCTGGCGGCCACGGCGGCCAATTATGGGGTGGCGGCACGATGGCCACCCCCGCCTTCAGGCCGCGGTGGTGGAGCGGGTGATGGCCGGCAGTGGGGTGGCGGCCACGACGGCCACCTCCCGCCTTTGGGCAGCGGTGGCGGAGCGGGTGATGGCCGTTAGTGGGGTGGCGGCCATGATGGCCACCTTCCGCCTTCGGTCCGCGGCGATGGAGCGGGCGATGTCCCTGGTTTTCGGCGGTTGTGTGGCGGCAACGACGATGGAGCGTGTGGTGGGTGTTCCGCGCACACCCAACAGGGACGCCACACGCACTACACTATGTCGGGGACTGAGCTGCCGCCGCGGTGTAGCCTCCCAGCTGGAGCTGTCCTCTAATGACGGGGGAGTGGATGAGCGACAATGAGGGACCAGTGCCATTGGCGACTGTGGGAGAATAAGACGAGATAAGCTATAGGGAGGGAGGGGAAAATGCAATGCAAGACTCGCCGGCCATGAGGGTTTATATAGTAGGCTGGTAAGCATTGGGATTTTGGGGGATTTCACCTAGTCGGGCGGGAAGCTTGCACGAGAACCTGCGAGGTTGCGCGGGAACGGGCTAATTGACGATTCATTGGCGCCAATTCGAGCAACCGTTCGGCAAAAAGAACGCCCCCGCGCGCAGCGTGAGCTTGCGCTGTAAGCCGTCTGCGATAGCGGGGTGACAAGACGTGTGAGAGGAGGAAGAAAGGACATGTAGACATACGGTTAATACAAAAAACGTTTGTGATTTAATTACCTACTATACCCCCGTCCTGGTTTATAAGTAGCATTTAACTTATAAAATACGAATGCATCTCGCCAAAGATTATATTGTTGGATTCGTATTTGAACATAGTTTCCAATTATACAATTTTTGTAACATGCATTAACACTTTTTTGGTTAAATTTAAGGTTATATACCAGCAAGCGTTTGCCCGCAACACACACGACTTATTCCATCACAAACATCTCGGATGGATCAACTGTATGCCACGTATCGCACACGCAACTCTAATCTAATTCGTGCTTGATGTCTCCGACATCGCACGCACAGTTCGTCTTATTTGCGACGTATTACTGTGCCGGCCTCTACTCGTGTCCCTCGGCAAGCTCTGCTCACCATTAGGCGCCGCAGCACGCTATGCTCGCGTCCGTCGGCGCGCTCGGCTTTTGGACAACTTTTCCTTGCATGTTCAATTTCTATATGCATATATATATATATATATATATATATATATATATATATATATATATATATATATATATATATATATATATATATATATGTGGTTGCTCGCCGTTGAAGCGACCGCAGAGCGCTCTGCTCGCGTCCCTTCGCGCGCGCTGTGCCAGCTGTTGGGCGTGCGCACGATCACGTCGGGGGACCCATATGCATACATTTGAGCAGCGTGCGTTGCCACGCGATGCAGTTACGTGCGGCACGATGGAGTTACGCACTGCAAATTAGCACTGCCATCAGGGCCTGCTGATACGTCTCCAACGTATCATTATTTTTTATTGTTCCATGCTATTATATTATCTGTTTTGGGTGTTTAATGGCCTTTATTATACACTTTTATATTATTTTTGGGACTAACCTACTAACCAAAGGCCCAGTGCAAATTGCTGTTTTTTTTGCCTATTCCAGTGTTTCGCAGAAATGGAATATCAAACGGAATCCAAACGGAATGAAACCTTCGGGAGAGTGTTTTTTGGAACAAACGCAATCCAGGAGACTTGGAGTGGACGTCAAGAAAGAAACAAGGAGGCCACGAGGCAGGAGGGTGCGCCCAGGGGGGTAGGCGCGCCCCCACCCTCATTGGCCCCTTGTGGCTCCCCTGACCGACTTCTTTCGCCTATATATACTCATATACCCCGAAAACATCCGAGAGCACCACGAAACCCTATTTCCACCGCCGCAACCTTCTATACCCGTGAGATCCCATCTTGGGGCCTTTTCCGGCGCTCCGCCGGAGGGGGAATCGATCACGGAGGGCTTCTACATCAACACCATAGCCTCTCCAATGATGTGTGAGTAGTTTACCACAGACCTTCGGGTCCATAGTTATTAGCTAGATGGCTTCTTCTCTCTCTTTGGATCTCAATACAAAGTTCTCCTCGATCTTCTTGGAGATCTATTCGATGTAATTTTTTTGTGGTGTGTTTGTCGAGATCCGATGAATTGTGGGTTTATGATCAAGATTATCTATGAACAATATTTGGATATCCTCTGAATTCTTTTATGTATGATTTTTTATCTTTGCAAGTCTCTTCGAATTATCAGTTTGGTTTGGCCTACTAGATTGATCTTTCTTTCAATGGGAGAAGTGTTAGCTTTGGGTTCAATCTTGTGGTGTCCTTTCCTAGTGACAGCAGGAGCAGCAAGGCACGCATTGTATTGTTGCCATCGAGGATAAAAAGATGGGGTTTATATCATATTGCTTGAGTATATCCCTCTACATCATGTCATCTTGCCTAATGCGTTACTCTGTTCTTATGAACTTAATACTCTAGATGCATGCTGGATAGCGATCGATGTGTGGAGTAATAGTAGTAGATGCAGAATCGTTTCGGTCTACTTGTCGTGGACGTGATGCCTATATACATGATCATGCCTAGATATTCTCATAACTATGCACTTTTCTATCAATTGCTCGACAGTAATTTGTTCATCCACCGCAATACTTATGCTATCTTGAGAGAAGCCACAAATGAAACCTATGGCCCCTAGGTCTATTTTACATCATATAAGTTTCCAATCTATTTTACTTTGCAATCTTTACTTTCAATCTATATCATAAAAAATACCAAAAATATTTATCTTATTATCTCTATCAGATCTCACTTTTGCATGTGGCCATGAAGGGATTGACAACCCCTTTATCGCGTTGGTTGCAAGGTTGTTATTTGTTTGTGTAGGTACGAGGCGACTTGCGTGTAGTCTCCTACTGGATTGATACCTTGGTTCTCAAAAACTGAGGGAAATACTTATGCTACTTTGCTGCATCACCCTTTCCTCTTCAAGGGAAAACCAACGCAGTGCTCAAGAGGTTGCCGGGGAGATCTACACCAAGTCAAGTCAAGTCAAGACATACCAAGTACCCATCACAAACTCTTATCCCTCGCATTACATTATTTGCCATTTGCCTCTCGTTTTCATCTCCCCCACTTCACCCTTTGCCATTTTATTCACCTTCTTTTTCGTTTGCCTTTTTCTTGCCAGATCTATTGTTTGCTTGTGTTACCATGTGCCTTCTATTTGCTTGCATCTATGCTTGCTAAAAATATATTGATATGGATCCACTTAAAGTGTTCTACTTGGATCATCTTCAATCCTTATGCGGTCGTGCTGAAACCCCAACTAGCCTAGTTGATGGGAAATCCTTAGATGAGCATGCTAATTTTGTGCGTCACTGTTTGTCTGAAAAAGGGAGACTCTTATGGGATCAAATAAATAGATTGTTGTGTTATGCTTGTAATCTTTGTGAGATTTATGCTTTTACTTGTTGCTCTAAGAACCCTAAAAAATACCTTCCCTACCCATGTGAGTTTAATGATAATGAAATCTTATCTTCTTATGCAAAGGGTTTTTATAGTTACTATGATATCAAACAAATTGAAGAATTTGTTGGTTTTAAGGGTGCTTATGAAGTTTCTTCTTTGATTCAAAAGTATGATATTACTCTCTATGAATCTGAAAATTTTGACATACTTAAATATTGCTATGAAAACTATGCGCATAGTGTCTATGTCAAAGAATTTATTGAAAGAATGACCTTTGCTTCGGAAGAAAATAATGATATGCATGAATCTATAGATAATTATGATTCCGATGATTTGATTGAAATATCCCTTGATGAACATGATGCTTGCTATTCTTTTGGCCATGATGCCAATATTTATGAAGATGAATTTGCTATAGTTCCTTATGTTAAACATGAGATCGTGGCTATTGCACCCGCACTTGATAGTTCCTTCGATGAAAAGAATGATTGCAATGATGTTATTATAAATTCTCTTAATGTTAATTGTGTTAATGATATGCAAAACCCTAAGCTTGGGGATGCTAGTTTTGCTATTACTACTATTTGTTGCAATGATCATGATTGGGGTGATTCTTATTTTGATCTTGAAAATCTATTTAAGCCCCATGATGAATATGAGATTGATAATAGTGTTTGCAATATTATTGAAAGGGGGTTTGGAAGAGTGTCAACTTTAGATCCCACATATTTGGAGAATGTTCAATCTTATGAAATTTTTGATAAAAGTGGGTTTGGAGAGGTCATGACTTTAGTTAATGTTAATCCCACTATTTTGGAAGAGTGTCAACTTTGCATGCATGTGGATCATGTTAAGAATATGTTTTGTGAGAGCTATATTGTTGAATTTGCTTATGATCCTACATTTAATTATTATGAGAGAGGAAAATATGGTTGTAGAAATTTTCAGGTTACTAAATTACCTCTCGTTATGTTGAGTTGCTATTGTTTCTTTCCGCTTCCTTGCATATGCTAGTTTTTTCTTGCCTTGATAATTTGTTTGCTTATAAAATTCCTATGCATAGGAAGTATGTTAGACTTAAATGTGTCTGTCACATGTTTCATGATGCTCTCTTTGTGTTACAATTATTATCTTTCGTGTGAGCATCGCTGAAATCTTATGCCTAGCTAGGGGCGTTAAACGATAGCGCTTGTTGGGAGGCAATCCAATTTTATTTTTGTTTCATGCTTTTTTATTATGTTTAGTAATAAATAATTTATCTATCTTATGTTTAGATGTGGTTTCATGTTATAATTAGTGTTTGTGCCAAGTAGAACCTTTGGGAAGACTTGGGTGAAGTCTTTATGATCTTGCTGTAAAAAACAGAAACTTTAGCGCTCACGAGATTAGCTGCCATTTTTTACTGGAGAGTCCTTTTAGGTTTATTATTTTTGCAGATGATTAATAGTCAAATTCCTCACGTCCAGAAATTTATTTCAGAATTTTTGGAGTTCCATAAGTATACGTTTGATACAGATTACTACAGTCTATTCTATTTTTGACTGATTCTGTTTTTCGTGTGTTGTTTGCTTATTTTGACGAATCTATGGCTAGTATCAGGGGGTATGAACCATAGAGAAGTTGGAATACAGTAGGTTTAACACCAATATAAATAAAGAATGAGTTCATTACAGTACCTTAAAGTGGTGGTTTGTTTTCTTGCACTAACGGAGCTCATGAGATTTTCTGTTGAGTTTTGTGTTGTGAAGTTTTCAAGTTTTGGGTAAAGATTTGATGGATTATGTAATAAGGAGTGGAAAGAGACTAAGCTTGGGGATGCCCAAGTCACCCCAAGGTAAAATTAAAGGACAACCAAAAGCCTAAGCTTGGGGATGCCCCGGAAGGCATCCCCTCTTTCGTCTTCATCCATCGGTAACTTTACTTGATGCTATATTTTTATTCACCACATGATATGTGTTTTGCTTGGAGCGTCTTGTATGATTTGAGTCTTTGCTTTTAGTTTACCACAATCATCCTTTCTGTACACACCTTTTGGGGGAGACACACATGAATTGAAATTTATTAGAATACTTTATGTGCTTCACTTATATCTTTTGAGCTAGATAATTTTCTCTAGTGCTTCACTTATATCTTTTAGAGCACGGTGGTGCTTTTATTTTATAGAAATTATTGATCTCTAATGCTTCACTTATATTATTTTGAGAGTCCTTTAGAACAGCATGGTAATTTTCTTTGGCTATAAAATTAGTCCTAATATGATAGGCATCCAAGATTGGTATAATATAAACTTTCATAAAAAGTGCATTGAATACTATGAGAAGTTTGATACTTGATGATTGTTTTGAGATATGAAGATGGTAATATTAGAGTCGTGCTAGTTGAGTAATTGTGAATTTGAGAAATACTTGTGTTGAAGTTTGCAAGTCCCATAGCATGCACGTATGGTAACCGTTGTGTACCAAATTTGAAGCATGAGGTGTTCTTTGACTATCATCCTTATGATTGGCGGTCGGGGACGAGCGATGGTCTTTTCCTACCAATATATCCCCCTAGGAGCATGCGCGTAATGCTTGTTTTTGATGACTTGTAGATTTTTGCAATAAGTATGTGAGTTCTTTATGACTAATGTTGAGTCCATGGATTATACGCACTCTCACCTTTCCATCATTGCTAGCCTCTTCAGCACCGTGCATTGCCCTTTCTCACCTTGAAAGTTGGTGCAAACTTAGCCGGTGCATCCAAACCCCATGATATGATACGCTCTATCACACATAAACCTCCTTATATCTTCCTCAAAACAGCCACAATACCTACCTATTATGGCATTTCCATAGCCATTCCGAGATATATTGCCATGCAACTTTCCACCATTTCATTTATTATGACACGCTTCATGATTGTCATATTGCCTTGCATGATCATGTAGTTGACATCGTATTTGTGGCAAAGCCACCATGCGTAATTTATCATACATGTCACTCTTGATTCATTGCCCATCCCGGTACACCGCCGGAGGCATTCATATAGAGTCATATTTTGTTCTAGTATCGAGTTGTAATCATTGAGTTGTAAATAAATAGAAGTGTGATGATCATCATTAATAGAGCATTGTCCCAAATAAAAAAAGGCCAAAAAAAGAGAAAAGAAATAAAAAGGGAAAATGCTACTATCCTTTTTTTCACACTTGTGCTTCAAAGTAGCACCATGATCTTTATGATAGAGAGTCTCTTGTTTTGTCACTTTCATATACTAGTGGGAATTTTTTTACTATAGAACTTGGCTTGTATATTCCAACAATGGGCTTCCTCAAATGCCCTAGGTCTTTGTGAGCAAGCAAGTTGGATGCACACCCACTTAGTTTCTTTTGTTGAGCTTTCATAGCTCTAGTGCATCCGTTGCATGGCAATCCCTACTCCTTGCATTGACATCAATTGATGGGCATCTCCCTAGCCCGTTGATTAGCCACGTCAATGTGAGATTTTCTCCTTTTTTGTCTTCTCCACATAACCCCCATCATTATATTCTATTCCACCCATAGTGCTATATCCATGGCTCACGCTCATGTATTGTGTGAAAGTTGAAAAAAGTTTGAGATTACTAAAGTATGAAACAATTGCTTGGCTTGTCATCGGGGTTGTGCATGATGAGAGCATTCTTGTGTGACAAAAATGGAGCATGACCAAACTATGATTTTGTAGGGATGAACTTTCTTTGGCCATGTTATTTTGAGAAGGCATAATTGCTTAGTTAGTATGCATGAATTATTATTATTTTTATGTCAACATTAAACTTTTATCTTGAATCTTTTGGATCTGAACATTCATGCCACAATAAAGAAAATTACATAGAAAATTATGCTAGGTAGCATTCGGAATCAACCTCCAGTACACTGCCGGTTGTCCCGGCATAGATCAGAAGGTTGTCGTCGCCTAGTTGTGTGTGCGCCATCATGTCCTCATCTACTACTATTGCATGGCCACAGAGCCTTGCGACCGTTTCAACAGGTTTGTCGACAGCACTGACTACAAGTTTGCCACGGTGGAAACCACCGACGATGTAAAAGCGCTCAGGGTTACGGGCTTGGCTTGCAAGAACCTTGTCGAAATCCATGAGCACTACAGGGTCTGGGGCAGCACGAAGAAGGACTCCCTGGTTGAACTCGACTCGGCCATCATCGACCCCTACTACGAAAAGATGAAGTTGGATGCCCAAAGAACAAGTCTCGTATCCTGGCATAGGGCCTAGATGCGGCAACTGGATGAACCTCACCTCAGGTTTGCGGCCAAGAGCGTGTACACATGCTATGAGATGTACAAGCGGATCGTTGACATGAGGAAGTGCCTCGTTACCCAAATGGACGAGCCCGGATTGAGCCACAAGTAGAGCAAGCATCACAAGAAGTAGATGATGATAAGATGATCATTTATGCTAGTTAATCATGCATGTAGTATATTGTTTACTTTATTGGTGTGTGGAAATGGCATGTGTGTAGTAGCCATCTATATAATTATGCATGTAATAGTTTACTTTGGTGTGTGCAAATGCCATGGTTGTAGTAGCCACCTATGTAAGTGGATGTTTAATTTGGTTATGCAACCATGTCCTTATAAGTGTGTGTGTGTATGTTGTTATACTTGCAACCATGCAACCATGTCCTTATATATATATATATGTTGTTGTTCTGTATGCAATCCTATCGCACAACACACACGTCTTATTAGCAGCAATCGTGTGTGATATTATCTTTCTTCGCACACATTTCTGATTACAGACCTGTTTGCCACGTATCACACACATCTTGTTATATTGAAGCGTTTCTATTCTATTCTCTCAACACAAACAGTTCATCCAAGTGAACCACATGCCGTATATTGCACACACCTTGACCTGGCTGACCGTTTCTTTTGTGTTGCCTAATCACAAACAGTTCATCCGAGTGAACCGTATGTTGTATATCGCACACACCTTCATCTGGATGCCCGTTTCTTTTGTTCCTCCTCATCGCAAACAGTTAATTGAACTGAACCGTATGCCTTGCATCGCACACGCAACTAAAATTTGAACCGTGATTCATGCATCCATCATCGCAAACGTTTTGCACCTTTTTGACGGTTTTTTACACCACCGTTTGCGATTATTGCATTGCACACAGTTTTGTCGAAGGATCTCTAATCATAGTGTTGCGTTAGCAGCATCCTGTAGTAGTGATCATTGTCTGGTTCTTTATTATTTGTTTGAGTGTCTTCACGATCCTCGTCATCATCTTTTTCATTATCAGAAGGTGAGTGTTCACTACGAGGTTGAGTTTCAGCATCGGAGATAGAAACTTCATTATCATTATCAACTTCAGGTTCACTAGAGGCATGCAAAGTCCTATCGTTTTTCTTCTTCTTTTCCTTTTTGGAAGGACTACGTGCATCAGTGTTAGCTCTTTGAGAGTCTTGTTCAATTCATTTTGGGTGTCCCTCAGGATAAAGTGGTTCCTGAGTCATTTTACCTCCTCTAGTTGCTACTCTAACAGCAAATTCATGTATGTTATTATTCATTTCATCTAGTAACTCTCTTTGAGATTTAGCAACTTTTTCTAACTGAGTTTGGACCATACAAGCATGCTTTCCCACACCCCTAACATCATTTGAGATTCTAAATAACAAATCACTCAAGCGAGCAATCATATCAGAATTGTATTTCAATTGTTTCATAACATTTGCATTGAAGTGATCTTGCTTTCTAATGTAATTCTCAAACTCATAAAGACATTGACTAGGGTGCATATTGTGAGGATTGTCATTACCATTGAATTTCATTAAAGAAATTACCTCTACCACCTTAGGCAGTGGTGGTGTATCAAGCCCATGTATTTCTTCAATAGGAGGTAAATTTTTAACATCCTCAGCTTTAATACCTTTTTCCTTCATAGATTTCTTTGCCTCTTGCATATCTTCAGGACTGAGATATAATATACCCCTCTTCTTTGGAGTGGGTTTAGGCGGTGGTTCGGGAAGAGTCCAATCATCATAATTTTTCAATATGTTATTCAATAATTCTTCAGCTTGCCCAATAGTTCGTTCCATGAAAACACAACCATCACAACTATCTAGGAAATCCATAGAAGCGTCGGTTAGTCCATTATAGAAGATATTGAGTATTTCATTTTTCTTAAGAGGATGATCAGGCAAAGCATTAAGCAATTGGAGAAGCCTCCCCCAAGCTTGTGGGAGACTCTCTTCTTCAATTTGCACAAAGTTAAATATTTCCTGTAAGGCAGCTTGTTTCCTATGAGCAGGGAAATATTTTTCAAAGAAGTAATAAATCATTTCCTGGGGATCTCACACAATCAGGAGTAAGAGCATTGTACCAAGCTTTAGCATCACCCTTTAATGAGAACAGAAATAATTTGAGGATAACGTAATAGCGAGTTTTCTCATTATGAGTAAAAAGGGTGGCTATGTCATTCAACTTAGTAAGATGTGCCACAACAGTTTCAGTTTCATAACCATGGAAAGGATCAGATCCAACCAAAGTAATTAACTCTGGGTCGACAGAGAATTCATAGTGCTTGTCATCAATAAAGATAGGTGAGGTAGCAAACTTAGGATCATATTGCATTCTAGCACTCATAGATTTTTCTTTATACTTGCATAATAATTTCTCTAGATCATCTCTATCCTTACACGCAAGAATATCTCTAGTTGTCTCCTCAATCATAACATAACATTTCGGTACCTTAGGCATTTCATATCTAGGAGGGATAGTTCTAGTAGGTGTTTCAAGATTTTCAGTTTCAAGCTCATCATCAGTTTCAACAATATCATGTTGTGTTACTCTAGCAATTTGTTCATCAAGAAATTCACCTAGTGGCACATCATCATCATGCAAGGTACTAGCATCATCATAAGCATTATTCAGAGCAGAAGTAGCATCATCAATAACTTGCAACATATCAGGATTAATAGCATGTGGTGGTGTTGCAAGTTTACCTATAACAGAAGGTTAATCTAAAGCAGAGCTGGATGTCAGTTCCTTACCTCCCCTCGTATTAGAGGGAAAAATCTTAGTCTTAGCATCCTTCAGATTCTTCATAGCGATAGATTGATAATAATCCCAAGTGCCTCAACAAATATAGCTATGCTCCCCGAGAACAACGTCAGAAAAAGGTCTTGATAACCCACAAGTATAGGGGATCGCAACAGTTTTCGAGGGTAGTGTATTCAACCCAAATTTATAGGTTCGACACATGGGGAGCCAAAGAATATTTGTAAGTTTTAGCAGCTAAGTTGTCAATTCAACCACACCTGGAGATTAATTATCTGCAGCAAAGTGATCAGTAGCAAAGTAGTATGATAGTTTCGATAACAGTGACGACGTAATAGTAACGGTAACAGTGATAACAGTAATTTTTTAGCAAGTGCAACAGTAACAGTAGTAGTAGTAACTTAGCAGAAGCAATATAAGATAAATTCGTAGGCATTGGATCGGTAATTTTTTGGATGATATTCATCATGTGACAGTCACAACCAAGGGCGATACGGCACTAGCTATAGTTTATAAATATAATGTAGGCATGTATTCCGTAAATAGTCATACGTGCTTATGGAAAGAACTTGCATGACATCTTTTGTCCTACCCTCCCGTGGTAGCGGGGTCCTATTGGAAACTAAGGGATATTAAGACCTCCTTTTAATAGAGAACCGGAACAAAGCATTAACAGACGGTGAATACATGAACTCCTCAAACTACGGTCATCACCAGGAGTGGTCCCGATTATTGTCACTCCGGGGTTGCCGGATCATAACACGTAGTAGGTGACTATAACTTGCAAGATCGGACCTAGAACATAGATATAATGGTGATAACGTAAACGGTTCAGATCTGAAATCATGGCACCCACGCCCAAAGTGACAAGCATTAAGCATGGCAAAGTCATATTAACATCAATCTCGGAACATAGTGGATACTAGGGATCAAGCCCTAACAAAACTAACTCGATTACATCATGAATCTCATCCAACTCCTCACCGAGTTGGCGATGAAGAAGGGTTGGTGATGACGAAGAACAAAGACCCCCCTCTCCGGAGCCCCAAACGGACTCCAGATCTGGCCTCCCAATGAAGAACAGGAGATGATGGCGGCTCCGTCCCGTGGAACGCGATAATTCTTTCTCCCTGACTTTTTTTCTCTGAAAATAGGATTTTATAGCGTCGGTTTCAGGGTCTGCGGGCACCAGGTGGGGACAACCCACCTGGGCGCGCCTGGAGGGGGCGCGCCCTGGTGGGTTGTGCCCACCCAGGTGCCCCACTCCGGTGGTTCTTGTCTCTAGAAATTTTCTTCATTGATATAAAAAATCCTCACAAAGTTTCGTTCCATTCCGAGAACTTTTATTTCTGCACAAAAACAAGACCATGGTAGTTCTGCTGAAAACAGCGTCAGTCTGGGGTTAGTTTCATTCAGATCATGCAAATTAGAGTCCAAAACAAGAGGAAAAGCATTAGAAAAAGTAGATACGTTGGAGACGTATCACTTGCCCTTACAAACTTCTTGGTTCAACTCCACATCATGTCGGAGGCTCCCAAGCGACACCTAACCAATCTAAGAGACACCACTCTCCAAAAGGTAATAGATGGTGTGTTGATGATGAACTCCTTACTCTAGTGCTTCAAATAATAGTCTCCCCAACACTCAACTCTCTCTCTCTCTCTCTCTCTCTCTCAGATTTGGCTATGGTGGAAGGAGGATTTGAGTGGAAAGCAACTTGGGAAGGCGAGAAATCAAGGTTCAAATGGTAGGAATGGAATCTCTTGATCTCAACACACGAGTAGGTGGTTTTTTCTCAGAAAATGAATGGTGTAAGTGTAGGCATGTTGTGATGGCTCTCTCTCCTGTGAGAAGAAGGGGTGGAGGGTATATAAAGCCTCCACACAAGATCTAACTATTGCACACTTGCTCCATCTCCGTGGCACCGATTAGTAAACTCGGTAGCACTGATCTGTACAAAAATATGAACATTAGGAATCTAGGTGGGACCAATGGGAACAACTTGGTGGGACCGATGTGCTAGGGCTTAGGGAAAGTTCATCTCGGTGGCACCGATTGCATCATCTCGGTTGGACCGAAGTGAATGCAATGAGCAACAGAGAATTAGTCAAGCCAACTCGGTGGGACTGATTGCAACATCTCGGTGAGACCAAAGTGATTGCAACAAGTCACAGAGCAATGGCAAGGCCATCTTGGTGAGACTGAGATTCGTATCGGTGTGACCGAATCGTTAGGGTTTTGGCTGTGGCTATGTCAAAATGAACTCGGTGGCTCCGGAAGGGAAATGTCGGTGGAGCCGAGTTTGGAAATAGGGTTTGGACATATTTGGATAGAGAAAGTGATTGAGGGTTTTGGAGCAATATCACTAAGCACTTTGAGCAAGTAAAGCATTAAGCAACACCTCATCCCCTTTTAATACTATTGGCTTCCCTATGGGCTCATTGTGGTCTTGGATCACTTAAACAAAAATGTAGAGTCTTGAGCTTTTGCCAATCCTTGTCTTTAGCATTTTGAAGGGGTTCCACATCCTCTTGTCCTTTCCACTCCACTTTTGAACTTATCTGAAATATACTAGATAAAATTATTAGTCCAACAAGAGATATGTTGACATTAATTACCAAAATCACCCAGGGAGCACTTGTGCTTTCAATCTCCCCCTTTTTGGTAATTGATGACAACATACATCAAAGCTTTAAGTGAATGACATGTAGAGTAGTAAGTAAAGCATTGGAGGAACATGTAACTTGCATGAGCTTCTCCTACATGTGCGCAATCATGTAATGATAGAATTGAAAGACATGTGAATGCACATCATGACAGGGTAAGTAAAGAGTTACATGTATCTTTGCCATATGCATCAGAGAAAAAAGTAGTGTTGCAAGGAGTACCTTCATGTTTATGAATCCCTCTTGCAAACAATATGTGCAAAAGCAAGAGATCATCATGCACATGAGTGTGATGCATATACTTACCTTGTGGTTCTTGAACTGACTCTTGAGCAAGCAATTTTGAGAAAACAAGGTTAAATAACACAAGAGAACTTCCTACAACAAGGATTTCAAGATTCACAAGAATACCAAGACTGGGATGACACGTAATGGGTAAGTACCACTGAGTGAGTACTTTATTGAATATAAATAGGTCCCCAAAGATTTAAGGATTTGCAATAGATTCTAAGGATTTTTTTCCTTAAGCATGGACTCTTTCTCCCCCTGAATCTAACACTAGATAATGGGAGAAGGTAGGGTGAGATAAAATCAGAGCAGAAATAGATAGAATCAAGAGCAGAAATAGCTCAAAGCAGATAAAGGCTCAAGTAAAATCACCAACTGACATGTCTTTCCCCTCTTAAAGACATGTGACTTATCTCCTCTTATGATAGTGTATCTCTCTTCCTTTCTTAGAAGATCTATGTAAGAATAAGCTTTGATGGTCTCTCTCTCTCCTTGACATCAATTTCCAAGAAGGGTATGACTCAAGTGAGTGTGATCCTCGAGAGACACAAGTAAGCAGAATGAAGCTGCCGGTGGAAATGACACCTATGGGATCACAAGAATCCCTACTACGGTTGTGGAGCGCGAGGTTGAGAGCAGAGCGGATCTAACAGAGAGCACGCGGTTCATTTATCCAGGTTCAGGCCGCGAGGATGCGTAAAACCCTAGTCCTGCTTTGGTGGATGTATTCTGAGTTCTTGAGCTAGCTACAGGGTGTAACGAGCTCCAAAAAGCTGAATCCCCTTCCTGGTCGCCTCGAGCCTCCTTTTATAGAAAAATGGGTCGCCACAGTGGCAAACAGGAGGTGGAAATGGTACAGTGTTGCAAGGCTATCCCTCATATTACAGGACAAGATGCATTTAATGCATCGCTTAGGTGTCCTCTTGCTTTATCGGGGGCGGGAACGGAGCCCGTCTCATCTGTTGCCGCCTCACCTGGCTTCGACACGCGCCCTGGCCGGCGGTGCGGGTGGCGCCATGTAGGCAGCTGAGGTGGCGCGGTGGTAGGGCCTTCACGAAGATCTGCATGCCACCTCGCAGGCGCTTGCTGAGTTGGTGTAGAGGTCGATCATCGCCACGCAGGTGCGTGCCCAGCTGGTCGGGCTGGCAGCTGCTTGGGGACGGTCGGTGGGATCTTGGTTGATGCGGGCCTAATGGTGGCATGTTGACGTCCTCGGCAAGGGCCTTGCCGGGGCCTCGGCAAGGGTCTTGCCGTGGCGCTTGCTGTCGTCTCCGGCAAGGCGCCTGCCGGGGGCCTTATGGATATCCTTGGCTAGAATCCTGCCAGGGGTCGTCGTCTTTTGGTCCTCATCTGGTCTTGTACGTTTATGATCTTCACAAAGATCTGCATGCCACCAAGGAGGTTTCTCCCGAGCCCTTGCCTCAACATAGTAGATTACGCTAGAGGTTGTGGGCTCAAGGGTGACTCGCTCTGTTGGTGTGGGGTGAGCTGCCCCGGCAAGGGTCCTGCCGGGGCTGCTAAAGCTGTCCCCGGCAAGGGTCTTGCCGGGGGAGCCTGCTTCGTCCCTCTGCTTCTTGTGGTTTTTGGCCTTGGCGTTGCTTTGATTATCTTGGGCTTTGGCCTTACCTTGGCTCACCTCCCCTGCTCTGCTTGGTGTGGTCGTGGGCGCGGCTCTGACTGCCCGTGCACGGGTATAGTGGTACAAAAGCGTGCCCCTCTTTTTGTACACCGACAGGAGCCCCCGGGCCTAGGCCACACATAAGCGCGACACGTTGTTGGGCCAGGCCCAAAAAGGTGCGCGGGCAGGCGGGGTGGTTTTTACCGTGGTAAGACTTTTCGCGCGCTCCGCTTCCCATGACCCGCGCGCGCGGTGCGGCGTGGAGGGGCGGGCGTGACGTTGGCGGCATGCGTGGGGCGGTTTCCGCACGCATGCGTCACGTCGCAGTAAAGAGGCGGCTTGCGCCTTCCCCGTAAAAAGAGGGAGGCGTGCAGGCGCAGCTCATTTACTGAACGGGGATGGGGCGCGGTCTTCAAGGCGTCCACTCCCCATGATTACGGGGTGGGAAAGGTCGCCTTGCCTGTCCCCTCGGTTCTGCACGTCCGCCACGCGTCCCCCATGCACTTGGGGTCGCAAGCGGCGGGGGCGGGAAACCGGGCCGTATGCTGGTTGGGGCAGCGGGTCGGTCCTGATTCCGCGCGCCTCTAGTGGCTGGACTGGTCGAACGGGGCGGCCGAGCCCCGACCCCGCTCCTTTATAAGGAGGGGGAAGGGGGGATGGCATCCCGCACTCTTCTGTCATCCATCTTCTCTTGCTTCTGCTTCTTCCTTTCACTCACCATGGAGAAAGGGAATCCTGGTCCCTCGACGGTGGCGGCGAGGGTCGCTGCTCGACAACGCGTCCCTCCTCCTCCTGAGCCCGCGGTGGTGGAGCCGGCCGCGAGGGAAGGGGAGAGGCGAGGCAGGCGAGGCCGCAGCCTGGGGGAGGAGGACGGGGCGGCGCGCCGGCTTCGCCCCCACCAATGATGCCCTTCCCGATGGAATGCCACGTCGAAGACCAACCCCGCGAGTTCTTCCTCAGGCTGCGCCAGCCTCCGCGTCGTTGTCTTCGTCTTCCCACCCTGTTTGCTTGGGTGATGGAGCGTGACCGGCCACAATCCCTCAGATTGCACATGAGGGGTTGCGGGAACAGGGGTATGCGGGTCGACGTCGACTTCCCGGCTCCTCGAGTCATGTACCTTCATCGTGGGTGGAAGACGTTCGCTCGCATCCACAGCCTGACGGCGGGGCTCGTCCTCTACTTCAAATTAATGGAGGATGGCCTACTCTCCGTCAAGGTCTTCGGAGAGTTCGGGACTCGCCTGAAGTGCTACGTAGAGAGCTCCTCCGATGGAGATTCTGATGATGGAAGCTCTTCCTCGAGCGAGAGTGATGAGGAGGACAGCGGGGCGGATAGCTGGGACGAGTCCGACTAGGCGTCGGACGCCCCGCGCCTGGGCGGGTGCGGTAGCAGCATCATCTGCACCTGGCCGCTCCTCCGATGGAGGTTTGCCGGGGGCGGGGCCAGCTCCTTGAACTTCTCGGGGCTATCTCCTTGGGCGGCTGGCGTTGGGAGGCGGCGGAAGAGGAAGAGGGCGGGTGGCAAGGCCGTCAACTCGGAGTACGCGGGCACCGACGCCTTCGTCGCGTATCACCGGTCCTGCCGCCTCGTCTTCCAGCTCCTTTCCCGGCACCGTCATCACCGGCCCGCCCGTGGGCGGCCACCGAGGTGTTCTCTTGGTGCTTTGTGCTGCTCGTAGCTCACCTAGGCACCCTGAGGGAGTCCCGGACTAGGGGGTGTCCGGATAGCCGGGCTATCGTCACGGCCGGACTCCAAGACTATAAAGATACAAGATTGAAGACTTCGTCCCATGTCCGGATGGGACTTTCCTTGGCGTGGAAGGTAAGCTTGGCGATACGGATATGTAGATCTCCTACCATTGTAACCGACTCTGTGTAACCCTAACCTATCCGGTGTCTATATAAACCGGAGGGTTTTAGTCCGTAGGACGAACAACAATCATATCATAGGCTAGCTTCTAGGGTTTAGCCTCCTTGATCTCGTGGTAGATCTACTCTTGTACTACCCATATCATCAATATTAATCAAGAAGGAGTAGGGTATTACCTCCATCGAGAGGGCCCGAACCTGGGTAAAAACATCGTGTCCCTTGTCTCCTGTTACCATCCGCCTAGACGCACAGTTCGGGACCCCCTACCCGAGATCCGCCGGTTTTGACACCGACATTGGTGCTTTCATTGAGAGTTCCTCTGTGTCGTCACCGATAGGCCCGATGGCTCCTTCGATCATCAACAACGACGCGGTCCAGGGTGAGACTTTTCTCCCCGGATAGATCTTCGTATTCGGCGGCTTTGCACTGCGGGCCAATTCGCTTGGCCATCTGGAGCAGATCGAAAGCTACGCCCCTGGCCATCAGGTCAGATTTGGAAGTTTGAACTATACGACCGATATCCGCGGAGACTTGATCTTCGACGGATTCGAGCCGCAGCCAAGCGCGCCGCACTGTCTCGATGAGCATGATCTAGCTCGCAGCCAACAAAGGCCTCGAGGCCGCACCAAAGATCCGCCCGATCCTTAATCCGGAGCCGGATTCCCCGATCGAGGACAAGTGGTCGGACACCGCCTCGAGGGCTACAATCTCTGCGGCGATTGAGCCGAACTCCATCCCTGTCCTTTGTGAAGACCTCGACTCCAGGGTGCCGGACTCCTCTCCGGACTCCGAACCCTCCGCGCCTCTGCCAATCGAATCCGATTGGGCGCCGGTCATGGAGTTCACTGCCGCGGATATCTTTCAGCGCTCGCCCTTTGGCGACATCCTGAATTCACTAAAGTCTCTCTGTTTATCAGGAGAGCCCTGGCCGGACTACGGTCAGGAAGGTTGGGATGCGGACGGCGAGGAAATTCAACGCCCACACACCACCCACTTCGTAGCCACTGTTGAAAGCTTACACGACATGCTCGATTTCGACTCCGAAGACATCGATGACATGGACGACGATGTAGGAGAGAACCATAAACCAGCGCCTATAGGATGCTGGACAACCACCTCATCCCATGATGTATACATGGTGGACACACCTCAAGGAAATGAAGACGAGGAACAACGGGACGCTACGAAGGACAAATCCCTCGAAAAGCAGTCAAAATGGCAACGTAAACGCCGAACCAAGTCCCGCCTCAACAAAGACCCAGCCATAGAGCAGGGCGAACCGGTGGACGACGAACAAGCTATCAAGCAATCGTCCGAACAAGACAACCTGGATAAACAACCCGTTCCCGGTGAAGACAACAGTTCGGACGATCTCACGCCGGACAAATTGTTGGAGCAAAATAACCTCCAGAAAAGGCTCGTCGCCACTGCGCGTAGCATGAAAAAGCAGAAGCGGAAGCTCAAAACGGCGGAAGATGCACTCAGGATCAGATGGAGCAAAGTATTCAACACCGCAGACAAATACGGCGACAATCGCCGAACAAAGAGCTACCCAAAAAGAAAGCTACTGCCCGAATTCGACGAGGAGGCCTTAGAGCCACCACAATCAAAAAGTAAGAAGGCCACTCGATCGGATGGACGACCCCACGGCAAAAAGAGAGCGGCAAATGGCGCCGCACACAAGTCAATATGTGATCCGCATAAGGACTCACATCAAAAGGATGGCCCAGATAGGTCCGTCTATGGGCCGAGAAAGCAAGCTCTTCAAAGCAATGCAACACGCCAAATATCCGAACATCACGGCACACCCAAATACAGGGGCGCCGCACATCCCCTATGTTTCACCGATGAGGTGCTGGATCATGAATTTCCAGCGGGATTCAAGCCCTAAACATAGAGGCATATGACGGAACAACAGACCCTCGAGTCTGGATTGAGGATTACATCCTCCACATACACATGGCTAGAGGAGACGATCTCCACGCCATAAAATACTTACCCCTTAAACTCAAAGGGCCAGCTCGGCATTGGCTTAAAAGCCTCGCCGAAAATACCATTGGAAGCTGGGAGGAGCTCGAGGATGTGTTTCGGCAAATTTTGGGGGACTGTGTCCGCCCTCCGGATGCGATTTATCTAAGTCACATAACTCAACAGTCCGGAGAGTCAGCCCGAAATTCGGAACAGGTTCCTTACTAAAAGAACCAAATAGTCGATTGTCCGGATGTCAAGCCTTAGCAGCCTTCAAACACAACGTCCGAGACGAATGGCTCGCCAGACACCTCGCCAAGAAAAGCCAAGAACAATGGCCGCATTAACAAGCCTCATGACCCGCTTATGCTGGAGAGGATAGCTGGCTAGCAAGATGCAGCACCAGCGACCCAAGTACATCCAAATCAGGGATGGAAATGGGAAACCACGGTGCAACAAGGACCAGCGCGGATTAAGAGGAACGGTCCAAAGAGCGCGGCAACAACGCCGGATTCAAAAGCTCACGATGTAACAATAAAAACTGCCCTTAAGGACAATAGCGATGAGCTATCCAACTTAAACAAAATCTTGGACAAGATATGTCAAATCCACAAGACTCTGTGGAGGCCTGCAAACCATACCCACAGAGATTGTTGGGTCTTCAAACAGTCCGCAGACTCAACGCCCGAACACAAGGGGCTCGACACGCCAAGTGAAGATGACGACGAGCACCACAAGAAGAGCCCCGAAAACAAAAGAATTTCCCACAAGAGGTTAAACCGTAAACTCACTTCACGTGATCAAAGGAAAACAGAGCGGCGCTTACTAAAATGCGCTACCGACACCGGTTGTTAAAACCAATCACCTTCGACCATCAGGACTATTCTGAAAGTATTCGGAACGCAGGATGGACTGCCTTGATATTAGATCCTATAATCGACGGATTCCAATTTACACAAGTCCTCATGGATGGCGGCAAGGACATAAACCTGATATATCGTGACACAATCCGCAGGATGGGGATAGACCCAACCAAAATTCGCCATAGCAACACCTCCTTTAAAGGGTAATGCCAGCCCATATGCCCATTGTAATGGCTCCCTACTACTAGAAGTTATGTTCGGTTCATCCGACAACTTCCGTCGCGAAAAGTTAATCTTCCATGTCGCCCCGTTTAAAAGTAGCCATCAAGAACTATTGGGACGTGAAGCTTTCGCCCGCTTTAACGCAATACCGCATTATGCATCTCTAACACTTAAGATGCCCGGTCCACGCGGCATCATCTCATTAAAAGGGAGTATTATGTTACTCGAGCACGGAAGAACGTGAGATTGCCTTGACAGCCCCACACCTATCCGGCCCGCTAATCAAAGAAACCGAGTAGGTCATTCAAACCCGGACACGGCTAGACGAGTCCGGCGCCTACTAGCGCATACCCTCATACAAGGGCTGCATGCATGTACAACAAGAGACAATAAAGCTCAATTTTCTTCACTTCTTCAAATCGTACTCGCTTATTTAATGTAAATTACATCTTCCATACGATCCTTTTTCTTTCAAACTAAGTTCCTCTCTTTACAGATGAACAACGTGCTACACCAGTCCGTGATACGCCACAACGGAGACACAAAGCAGACGCAGAGGGACCCGTTGCAAGGATTCTTTTCGATTAAGACCCTGCGTAAACCTTTTTTACTGCTCTTCTTGATATACATCCCGGTTCCTTACTATAACCGAGGAGGAGGCTGGCGTTTGGCATTGGCCGCACCAGAATTTTTATGCTGCACTGGACAACAGGGCTTAGGGCATTATTCTGCCTGCCTTCATAAAGACCGAATACCTTAGGGAGTGTTCGCGCCTCGAGTTAGGCCTTATATGCATCAGCTCCGAATCATGACTTTGGTCAAATGTTGGGTTGCCGGCTCCTGTATTTTGCTGCCTTACGTTCTGCTTTTATCGGCTAACGCGGCACTGGAGAACTATCGCGATTGTGCCCGGTTCAGCGGGCGAGCACCTCAAGAGAGAAAGCCAAAACTGATGTCATGATATAGCGAGACTAGTCAACCACTCAATGACTCACTGGAATGTTTAGGATTCCTCTGCATTAACGAAGGACCGGTTTTTGGTCAGGCACATACGCACCCCAAATCCGGGAGAGTGCGGTGCCCCCAGGGGCTATATAGTAGCCCCACCCTCGAACTCCTATGGCTAAGTGAAAGTGATAAAGCATTATAATCCGGTTGCCTGGTTTGCTACGCTACCACCTCCTTCACAGGACCAAGACGTTGGATTAAGTGAAAAAGCGCTTTTTTTGGCAAACACCCCCGCACTATGTGCGTGGGGGCTGAAGCCAAGGACTGCCATCTTTCAGGTTATATATACATATACATAAACGGCCGCAAAGGGAGTAGTTTACTACTTGAACGCACAAGTATAAAAAGCACTTATTTATATTGAAACATTGTTTTCACAAATCATACATGTCATTTAAACATAATATCCTTCGAGCACTGCGTCTCTATTAAACGAGCGCCCTACAGGACTTCTTCAAAGTAGTGCTCGGTAGGTACTCGCTTGCTCAAATCTTGGGATGCAACGTCGGTGGCCTTCATCTCTGCCCAAGATGTCTTAACACGGGCCGAGCCATCCGCGCCTCAATACACGCCGATCGCCTCATTGCGCCGTCACGCGGTACCGCACCAAGGAACCGCTGCACTAAACCAAAATAACTCTTCGGTGGGTCCGCCTGCCACAAGTGAGTCATGACATGCTGCATGGAAAGTCCGGATAGTCGATTCAGCTCGCCCATTCGCCAACCGATCGGTCAACGGAAGAAGACGCCCCGACTATGGAATTGCGACCAATATAGCTCTTCCCTTCGTGCCCCTTCTCGCCTCGGAAGTGCTCAACGCGTCTGCGGCGCTGCCGCCGCTAAGTCCAGATAAGCATCCTCCTAACTCCACAACTTGTCCAATTGAGCATACTTTGGATCCAGATATTTCCTCGCAGCGTAAACGGTTTTCCAGCCACAATTGCCCGGCCCGACTCAGCTCCTCCTTGGCAGCTCTCAAAGCCGAATGGGCATTCTTGATTCGTGGCGGCCTTTTTCAGCCCTCTTGCTCCGCTTGACGTTCTTTTTCGAGAACCTCGCAGCGATCGGCAGCATTCTTCAACTTTACGCCATATCGGCCATTTCCTCTTCTTGGCGATGAGCAGCTCGTTCGGCTTCTAGCTCTTCGGCCACCCTTAAAGCGGCTGCACTACTATTTCTGGCTTGCTCTTTCGCTCGGGCGAGTTCCGCCCGTAGCTCTTCCACAATAGCGGCACCATCTGCATTTAGCATACAAATAGTAATACATGGGCGTCAAGCTCCCTTACTAGGTGTCCGCGTAGAAGTCGCATACATTGTGACTCGTCAAACCGTTTATTGACCAGCGCGATGTCCGCATCCGCCTCGTCAAGTTGCCGCTTTAGTTTGGCATATTCATCAGTCCGGCTGGCCACCGGACGCCCCGCCACCTGTTTAGGAGCAGCGATATGTTATAATCGAGATTTGATCCTCGACACGCTGTCAATTTTGACAACATACCGAGTCTCGTGGCTACTATCTATCAGGCGCATTTTATATGCATAACTGTCAGAAGGTACATCATTTTTGCGTACCTCAAACCCCGTCAGTAAGCTTCTGACGGCTTCATGCTGTCGGTGTACTAGAGTAGGGGTACCCCTAGCACCCCGAACTCGTGCACGGGCAGTTGCATCATCCCGCGGCAGGGCTGGCCTGGTGACCATCAAGATCTTCCGCGGCTCCTTTGGAGCCATTCGAGAACAAAGTAATCAAGGCACCGGCAAGAGGAGCTTGCCGGAAGACCACTCAAGGCACGGCGAAACAAGGCCCCGGCAAGAGGAGCTTGCCGAAGGCTTGGTGAGCGCCGAGCTCCCAAGCGCGACAAGGTTACTGCGCGGCAAGGCGCTTGCCGGCGCAGCAACCTCTCTTCATCTCCGCTCCAGCTCATCCGCCAACGTGTCGCGCGGGGCTTTCCCAGAACGCGTGTCGATGGGCTGTGCAGCCAGCGGGAGCAGCGATAAGCGGCGCGACAAGCTACCATCGTGGCAAACGGAGGCGCGCTTGACGGTCCCTGTTACATCTGCTTCAGCGATCGAGACGGGCATTTATGACTCTTGTCCCTTGCCGAGTTAGGTATAGATCATCGTACACTGTACAAAGCGGTGTACCAACCTCTGTTTTTACTATCTTGCCCTTGTCTACTTGCCACCTGTGGTGACCCCTTGTGCCTATAAAAGGAGGCCCAAGTGCAACGTAGAAAGGGTTCGGTTCGGCTCCGGCTTAGTTCATTCGACTCATACGAGACCACACTCAGGCTAGGTTTTGTAGCTCACATTGCTCCCTAGCAAGAACACAATATAATCCACAAAGCAGCAGTAGGAGTATTATCTCTCCGGAGAGCTCCGAAGCTGGGTAAATCTGCTCGTGTGCATCGCTTCGATCCGCTCTTTGCGCATCCTCTGCTCCCCCTCCGAACCACAAGGGACCAGGCCCCATAGGTGATCGCGGGACACGATCATACTTCCCCGACATCTTTGGCGCGCCAGGTAGGGTGGCGTTGAGGCTGTGTGAACCCGATCCGGCGTTCACACGAGCAGTTTCTTCATCAACACCTTCGTCAACATGCCACCGAAGAAGAAGGCTTCGGCGGCAGCAGAGCCGTCCGCGTCAAACCCACCACCACCGGAGCTGACGAGTGGTGGAGAAGACGGCGAGGAACGGAGTCGCCGAAGAGCCCACGGCGCTGCCAGATCCAAGGACAAGACGGCGCAAGCTTCGGCGTCCGAGTCCGCACCGCGTCCTTCTCAAGAGGCGCGGTAAAGACAGCGTCATGGTGCTCGCAGCACCATACGTCCGATAGATCAAGGCCAAGCTGGAGGATCCGGGACCCTCGAGACCCGCATGCACGCCAAAGATGCGGTACCAGCGGTACGGTCGCTGGGGCGGGGCGCTGCTCCTCCTAACTTGGTTAGAGTCCGAGCACGCCTCGTTCTTCGCCCGTCGCCATTGCCACCCACCACACCAGCGAAGCCTTGGCAAGAGCTCAGCTACTTCTAGACTACCTCCAACGGCCGACAACATCGACGAATGGAGGCCACCATCCAGCCTCATCGGCTTTGCCAACGGCGACGCCCCGCGGCAACCAAGCGCCTCGCAGCCGCTGCAAGGCGACAAGGCACGAGCCGATGGCGGCGAGACTTATGGGGGTGCAGCCACCATACACCCCTTCCGAAGGCCAAGATCGCCGACTCGCCGGATCCACCTCGACAACGACTCCACAGAGTCGCCGGATCCGCGAGCTCGTCGCGACCAGCGCCAAGTTCTTCGAGAACGGCAAGAAGAAGACGCTTGAACCGTGTCGGCGCCAAGAAAGCGCGGCGTCAATCCGACCAGCGCGCCGGCCCACTGTCGATATGCATGCGCCCGAGGGAACCAGCGACTTGCCGTACACGGTAGGTTGCCCCGTTCACTCGTGAGCTGCGGCAAGTCCAAAGGGCTCGACAAGAAAAACTTCAAGCCGATGTGCCGAGAAGTATGATGGCAGGACACACCCATCGGAGTTCCTCAACATCTACACCATCGCGGTGCAGGCTGCGAGGGGACGAGACGACAAGATCCTCGCCAACTATTTCCCTCTGGTGCTCAAGCCAAACGTCAGGTCTTGGCTCATGCACTTGCCGGACAGCTCTATTTCTTCTTGGGCGGATTTGTGCCACCAGTTTGTCGGCGCCTTCACAGGCGGCCACAAGCCTCATGGCCAAGAGAGTGACCTTCACCTGCTCGCCCAGAAGGAAGGAGAGTCCCTGTGCAAATTCATCCAGAGATTCAGCCGTGTGCATTACAACATCCCAGATGTCCACCCTTCCGCGGTGATCAGTGCATTTCATCAGAATGTGCGAAACCGCAGGATGAGGAAGGAGATGGCGATGTGCAAAGTGAAAGACGTCAGCGAGCTCTACGCCCTGGCCGACAAGTGTGCTGCTGAAGAAGGAAGAAGACTCCTCAGAGAGAATGTGGGAGCAGAGTCTGACAGGAGGAGACTGCCCGGCAAGGAAGAGCCGCGCGAAACAACAGTAAAGAAGAAAAACCAAGAAGTACTAGTTGTCGAGCAGTCCGGCAAGGATGGTGCCGCCAACAAAGCCAAGGCTGGTGGCTCCGGCAAGGAGGTTGCCGCTGACAACGACCGCCAAGTTGTGGCGGCCGCCGATAAGCCTGACAGCTCCAACAAGCAGTACTGTAAGATCCACCGCACCAAGGGCCACGATCTCCAGAGCTGCAAGAAAGTCGAGCAGCTTGTTGAGCTACAGAGGGCTGAATACGAGCGGCGAGACAAGGAGAAGGCCCAGGAAGGTGTAGGTGCAGCTAGTAAGAAGAGACCCGGTCGGGGAGGACGCCGCGGCAAGGCCAAGCAGCGGCAAGGAGACAGACCTCCCCGCGGCCGTGACAAGGAAGAAGACGAAGATGAAGATGACGAAGATATGGAAGACGATGAAGCTGACGAGCAAAAGGTTCAGAAGGCAACGGAGATCCTTTATGTTGACGGTGGTGCTTCTGCATACCGCGACCGCCAACTCAAGCAATGGATGCGTGAGGTTAATGCAGCAGAACCATCCATAGAGTCGCGCAAACCTCTGAAGTGGTCCAGCACGCCCATCATCTTTGACATTGAGGATCACCCTGATCGCATCACTGCTGTTGGGTGCTTGCCGATGTTGGTATCACCAACTATCCGCAACCTCAAAGTCACAAAGATGTTGGTTGACGGCGGGGCCGGCCTGAACCTGATCTCCTCTGCGCAGGCTTGAAACTTCAAATCCCTGACAGCGAGCTCAAAGAGACTGGCACATTCCAAGGAATCAACCCAGGAAGGAGCAAGCCCAAAGGGAAGATCACGTTGCCGGTAACATTTGGCAGTGAGCTAAACTTCAGAACTGAGAAGGTCACATTCGACGTTGCCGATTTCCCATTGCCCTACAATGGCATACTTGGCCGTCCAGCGCTTGCCAAGTTCATGGCAGCTTCTCATTACGCCTACAATTTACTCAAGATGCCCGGCCCGATAAGCGTCATTTCTGTCCATGGTGACAAGAAGGATGCGCTTATCTCGCCGACAAGATCTACCGATGCAGCAGCTACGACAGATATCAAACCACTTTCCACTTGAAGCTCCGGGGAAGAAGAAGACCACCAAGTCCGCAAGAGTTCGATGCCCACCGGCAAGCGCACCTCTTCTGAGTGCTGCGCTACCGTCGAGGACGCACCATCGAGCTCCACCAGCAAGTGCAAGAAGATGATGGCAGCTCCGCCAAGAGCAAGAAGGTGCCCGCCAGGAGGACGGCACGGTGGTACCTTTACCATCGCGCCACGCTTGACCCTAAATAGGAAGGCGAGCTCGTTGCTTTCTGCGGGCAAATGTCGATGTGTTTGCATGGCAACCATCCGACATCCCCGTGTTCCTGTGAAAGTAATTGAGCACCACCTAGCTGTCTGTCCTCACGCGGCCCGTCAAGCAAAAAGTTAGGAAGCAGTAGTGGAGCGCCAAGAATTCATAGCGGAAGAAATCAAGAAGTTGAAGCAGCAGGCCTTGTCGAGGAGTACTCCATCCCACGTGGTTGGCCAATCCGGTAGTTGTATGCAAGGCCAATGGGAAATGGAGACTTTGTATTGACTTCACAGATGTTAATAAAGCTTGTCCCAAAGACCCATTTCCCTTGCCAATGATAGACCAGATTGTTGACTCCACGGCTGGATGTGATTTGCTTTCATTTCTTGATGCATATTCAGGGTATCATCAGATCTTCATGGCGAAGAGGATGAAGAAAACCGCATTCATTACACCATGTGGCACGATTGTTTCATACGGATGCCTTTGGTTTGAAGAATGCTGGTTCAACTTTTGCAAGAGTAGTCCATGATGCTTTTGAGCCACAAATACACGTAAATGTAGAAGCCTACATGGATGACATAGTGGTCAAGAGCAAGGACAAAGCAACTCGGTTAGGATTTGGATGAGACATTTGCAAATCTGCGCAAGATCAACCTCAAGCTCAACCCCGAGAAGTGCGTGTTTGGAGTCCCTTCCGGCAAGCTTCTCGGGTTCTTTGTGTCTCAGCGGGGAATTGAAGCCAATCCCGACAAGATCAAGGCCATCGAGCAGATTGAAGCACCAAAGCGCGTCAAGGATGTAAGAAGGCTTGCCGGTTGCGTGGCTGCTCTCAGCAGGTTTATCTCTAAGTCTGCTGGCGCCTACGCCATTTTCAAGATTTTGAAAAAGGCAGGTCCAATGAAATGGACTCCCGAGGCGGAGGCTGCGCTGCAAGACTTGAAGAGGTACCTGTCCTCCGCTCCAATACTTGTCGCACCTAGGCCACAAGAGAAGTTGTTGTTGTACATAGCAGCAACCAATCAAGTGGTTAGTGCTGCGTTAGTAGCGGAGAGGAGGTAGATGATGAGCCGCAACCGAGGCAGACGCATCCGGCGACAAGCGAGGGCCGTCGTCAAGCTCTGGTCCCGACAAGGACAGATCAGCGCAGGTTGCGACAAGATACAAAAAGGATGGTGCAGCGCCCGATCTACTTTAGTCGATTCCCTTTTACAGGGGCTAGGTCAAGGTATTCCGGTGTGCATAAGTTGCTTTTCGGCCTCCTCATGGCCTTGAGAAAGCTGCGCCATTACTTCCAAGCACATGAGATAACAGTTGTCACTCGCTTTCCGCTGAAGAGGATATTGCAAAATCCAGAAGCAACAGGAAGAATTGTCGAGTGGGCACTGGAACTGTCAAGCTTTGGTCTCAAGTTTTAAAGCACTTCAACTATCCAAAGCAGAGCATTGGCAGAATTCATAGCGAGTGGACGCCAACGCAAGATGAAGAAATTCGAGACGAGCATCCCGTCAAGGAGGCAAATAAAGAGTGGCTGATGTACTTTGATGGTGCCTTCTCGCTGCAAGGCGCCCGATGCGGCGTGCGCTTATCGCACCCACCGGAGAGCACCTCAAGTACATAGTCCAGATGCACTTTCCCAAGGAACAAGCAACAAACAATACTGCAGAGTATGAAGGTTTGCTTGCCGGTCTAAGGATTGCGGTAGACCTTGGGATCAAGAAGCTCATTGTCAGGGGGGACTCGCAACTTGTCGTCCGCCAAGTAAATAAAGATTATCAGAGTCCGTTGATGGAAGCCTACATCGATGAAGTGAGGAAGCTAGAGGAGCACTTTGAAGGCCTGCAAATGGAACATGTTCCAAGAGCT
>CM038678.1:170093203-170216427 GCA_021605205.1 Aegilops longissima
CGATCCCGGACTCCGATCCAGCAAAGTGTCGGGATGAGTTCCACAAGACGACGGCGTGGCAGGACGATGTTGATGCTCCACCGACGCAGAGCTTCGCCTAAGCTCATGACGATATGACTTCTCCGGCGCAGGGCTTCGCCTAAGCTCATGACGATATGACCGAAGTGGAATATGGTGGAGGGGCACCGCGACACGGCTAAGGAACGATCCGTAGATCAACTTGTGTGGCATGGGGTGCCCCTGCCCCCGTATATAAAGGAGCAAGGGAGGAGGTGGCGGCCCAGGAGGAGGCGCGCCAGGGGAGTCCTACTCCCACCGGAGTAGGACTCCTTCTTCCTAGTCCAACTAGGAGAAGGGGAAAGGGGAAGTGGAGAAGGAAGGAGAGGTGGGCTGCGCCCCAAACCCCTTGTCCAATTCGGACTGGGCTTGGGAGGGGCGCGCGCCACCTCCTGGCTCCTTCCCACTAAGGCCCATTAAGGCCCAATACTTTTCCCCGTATTCCCGTAACTCCCCGGTAGTCCGAAAAATACTCGAATCACTCGGAACCTTTCCGAACTCCGAATATAGTCGTCCAATATATCGATCTTTACGTCTCGACCATTTCGAGACTCCTCGTCATGTCCCCGATCTCATCCGGGACTCCGAACTCCTTCGGTACATCAAAACTCATAAACTCATAATATAAGCATCATCGAAACCTTAGCGTGCGGACCCTACGGGTTCGAGAACTATGTAGACATGACCTAGAACTATTCTCGGTCAATAACCAATAGCGGAACCTGGATGCCCATATTGGTTCCTACATATTCTACGAAGATCTTTATCGGTCAAACCGCATAACGACATACGTTGTTCCCTTTGTCATCGATATGTTACTTACCCGAGATTCGATCGTCGGTATCCAATACCTAGTTCAATCTCGTTATCGTAAGTCTCTTTACTCGTTCCGTAATACATCATCTCACAACTAACTCATTAGTTGTAATGCTTGCAAGGCTTAAGTGATGTGTATCACCGAGAAGGCCTAGAGATACCTCTCCGACAATCGGAGTGACAAAACCTAATCTCAAATCGCCAACCCAACATGTACCTTTGGAGACACCTGTAGTACTCCTTTATAATCACCCGATTCGTTGTGACGTTTGGTAGCACCAAAGTGTTCCTCCGTAAACGGAGTTGCATAATCTCATAGTTACAGGAACATGTATAAGTCATGAAGAAAGCAATAGCAACATACTAAGCGATCAAGTGCTAGGCTAACGAGAATGGGTCATGTCAATCACATCATTCTTCTAATGATGTGATCCCGTTAATCAAATGACAACTCATGTCTATGGCTAGGAAACTTAACCATCTTTGATTCAACGAGCTAGTCAAGTAGAGGCACACTAGTGACAATATGTTTGTCTATGTATTCACACATGTATTATGTTTCCGGTTAATACAATTCTAGCATGAATAATAAACATTTATCATGATATAAGGAAATAAATAATAACTTTATTATTGCCTCTAGGGCATATTTCCTTGATCTCCCACTTGCACTAGAGTCAATAATCTAGTTCACATCATCATGTGATTCAACACTAATATTCACATCGTATGTGATTAACACCCATAGTTCACATCGTCATGTGACCAACACCCAAAGGGTTTACTAGAGTCAATAATCTAGTTCACATCGCTATGTGATTAACACCCAAAGAGTACTAAGGTATGATCATGTTTTGCTCGTGAGAGAAGCTTAGTCAACGGTCTCATCACATTTAGAGCCGTATCTATTTTGCAAATATTCTATGTCTACAATGCTCGCACGGAGCTACTCTAGCTAATTGCTCCCACTTTCAATATGTATCCAGATTGAGACTTAGAGTCATCTGGATTAGTGTAAAATGCTTGCATCGATGTAACTCTTTACGATGGGCCTTTTATCACCTCCATAATCGAGAAATATTTCCTTAGTCCTCACTAAGGATGTTCTTGACCAATGTCCGATGATGTACTCCTAGATCACCATTGTACTCCCTTGCCAAATTCAGAGCAAGGTATACAATAGGTCTGGTACATAGCATAGCATACTTTATAGAACCTATGGTGAGGCATAGGAATGACTTTCATTCTCTTTTCTATTTTCTGCCGTGGTCGGGATTTGAGTCTTACTCAATTTCACACCTTTGCAACACAGGCAAGAACTTTTCTTTGATTGTTCCATTTTGAACTACTTCAAAATCTTGACAAGGTATATATTTATTGAAAAAACTTATCAAGCGTCTTGATCTATCTCTATAGATCTTGATGCTCAATATGTAAGCAGCTTCACCGAGGTCCTTCTTTGAAAAACTCCTTTCAAATACTCCTTTATGCTTTGCAGAATAATTTTACATCATTTCCGATCAACAATATGTCATTCACATATACTTATCAGAAATGTTGTCGTGCTCCCACTCACTTTCTTGTAAATACAGGCTTCACCGCAATTCTGTATAAAACTATACGCTTTGATCAACTTATCAAAGTGTGTATTCCAACTCTGAGATGCTTGCACCAGTCCATAGATGGATCATTTGGAGCTTACACATTTTGTTAGCACCTTTAGGATTGACAAAACCTTCTGGTTGCATCATATACAACTCTTCTTTAAGAAAACCATTAAGGAATGCAGTTTTGACATTCATTTGCCGATTTCATAAAATGTGGCAATTGCTAACATGATTCGGACAGACATAAGCATCGCTACTGCTTGAGTAAATCTCATTGTAGTCAACACCTTGAACTTTGTCGAAAACCTTTCTGCGACAAGTCGAGCTTTGTAGATAGTAATACTACTATCAAGCATCTGTCTTCCTCTTGAAGATCCATTTATATAATATGGCTTGCCGATCATCGAGCAACTCCATCAAAGTCCACACTTTGTTCTCATATATGGATCCCATCTCAGATTTCATGGTCTCAAACCATTTCGCGGAATCTGGGCTCATCATCGCTTCCTCATAGTTCGTAGGTTCATCATGGTCTATTAACATGACTTCTAGAATAGGATTACCGTACCACTCAGTGCGGATCTTACTCGAAGACCCCACGAGGTTTGGTAGCAACTTGATCTGAAGTTTCATGATCATCATCATTAACTTCCTCACTAATTGGTGTAGGAATCATGGAACTGATTCCTGTGATGAACTACTTTCCAATAAGGAGAAGGTACAATTACCTCATCAAGTTTCTACTTTCCTCCCACTCACTTCTTTCGAGAGAAACTTCTTCTCTAGAAAGGATCCATCTTAGCAACAAATATCTTGCTTTCGGATCTGTGATAGAAGGTGTACCCAATAGTTACCTTTGGGTATTCTATGAAGACGCACTTCTCCGATTTGGGTTCGAGCTTATCAGGTGAAAACTTTTCACATAAGCATCACAACTCCAAACTTTAAGAAACGACAGCTTAGGTTTACTGCTAAACCATAGTTCATACGGTGTCATCTCAACGGATTTAGATGGTGCCCTATTAAACGTGAATGCAGCTGTCTCTAATGCATAACCCCAAAACGATAGTGGTAAATCGGTAAGATACATCATAGATCGCACCATATCAAAATAAAGTACGGTTCTGACGTTCGGACACACCATAACATTGTGGTGTTCGGTGGCGTGAGCTGTGAAACTATTCCACATTATTTTAATTGAAGACCAAACTCAGAACTCAAATATTCATCTCCACGATCAGATCGCAGAAACTTTATTTTCTTGTTGCGATGATTTTCCACTTCACTCTGAAATTCTTTGAACCTTTCAACTATTTCAGACTTATGATTCATCAAGTAGATATACCCATATCTACTCAAATCATCTTGTGAAGGTCGAAAATAACGATACTTGCCACGAGCATCAACACTCATTGGATCGCATACATCGGTATATATGTGATATTTCCAACAAGTCGGTAGCTTGTTCCATTGTTCCGAGAACGGAGTTTTAGTCATCTTGCCCAAAAGGCACGGTTCGCAAGCATCAAATGATTCATAATCAAGTGATTCCAAAATCCATCCTTATGGAGTTTCTTCATGCGCTTTATACCGATATGACCCAAACGGCGATTGCCACAAATAAGTTGCACTATCATTATTAACTTTGCATCTTTTGGTTTCAATATTATGAATATGTGTATCACTATGATCGAGATCCAATGAACCATTTTCATTGGGTGTGTAACCATACAAGGTTTTATTCATGTAAACAGAACAACAATTTATTCTCTTACTTAAATGAATAATCGTATTGCAATAAACATGATCAAATCATATTTATGCTCAACACCAAATAACACTTATTTAGGTTCTAATCCCGAAAGTATAGGGAGTGTGCGATGATGATCATATCAATCTTGGAACTACTTCCAACACTCATCGTCACTTCCCTTTCAACTAGTCTCTGCTTATTAGAACTCCTGTTTGAGTTACTAATCTTAGCAACCGAACGAGTATCAAATACTCGGGGCTACTATAAACACTAGTAAGGTACACATCAATAACTCTGTATATCAAATATAACCTTGTTCACTTTGCCATCCTTCTTATCCACCAAATATTCAGGGGTAGTTCCGCTTCAAAGGACCAGTTCCATTGCAGCAAAAGTACTCAGTCTCGTGCTTAGGTCTAGACTTGGGCTTCTTCACTCGAGCAGCAACTTGCTTGCCGTTCCTTTTGAAGTTCCCTTCTTCCCTTTGCCATTTTCCTTGAGACTAATAGTCTTGTCAACCATCAACACTTGATGTTTTTCTTGATTTCTACCTTCGCCGATTTTAGCATCGCCAAGAGCTTGAGAATCTTTTTCGTCATCCCTTGCATACTATAGTTCATCACGAAGTTCTACTAACTTAGTGATGGTGACTAGAGAATTCTGTCAATCACTATCTTATCGGAAGATTAACTCCCACTTGATTCAAGTGATTGAAGTACTCGCACAATCTGAGCACATGCTCACTAGTTGAGCGATTCTCCTCCATCTTTTAGCTATAGAACTTGTTGGAGACTTCATATCTCTCAACTCGGTATTTTCTTAAAATATTAACTTCAATTCCTGGAACATCTCATATGGTCCATGACGCTCAAAACGCCTTTGAAGTCCCGATTCTAAGCCGTTAAGCATGGTGCACTAAACTATCAAGTAGTCATCATATTGAGCTAGCCAAACGCTCATAACGTCAGATCGCTCATATTGAGCTAGCCAAACGCTCATAACGCCGCATCTGCTCCTGCAATAGGTCTGTCACCTAGCGGTGCATTAAGGACATAATTCTTCTGCGCAGCAATGAGGATAAACCTCAGATCACGGATCCAATCCGCATCATTGCTACTAACATCTTTCAATACAATTTTCTCTAGGAACACATATAAAAACATAGGGAAGCAACAACGCGAGCTATTGATCTACAACATAATTTGCAAAATACTACCGGGACTAAGTTCATGATAAATTAAAGTTCAATTAATCATATTACTTAAGAACTCCCACTTAGATAGACATCTCTCTAGTCATCTAAGTGATTACGTGATCCAAATCAACTAAACCATGTCCGATCATCACGTGAGATGGAGTAGTTTCAATGGTGAACATCACTATGTTGATCATATCTACTATATGATTCACGCTCGACCTTCGGTCTCCGTGTTCGAGGCCATATCTGTTATATGCTAGGCTCGTCAAGTTTAACCTGAGTATTCTGCGTGCGCAACTGTTTTGCACCCGTTGTATTTGAACGTAGAGCCTATCACACCCGATCATCACGTGGTGTCTCAAAGACGAAGAACTTTCGCAACGGTGCATACTCGGGAGAACACTTCTTGATAATTTTGTGAGAGATCATCTTATAATGCTACCGTCAATCAAAGCAAGATAAGATGCATAAAGGATAAACATCACATGCAATCAATATAAGTGATATGATATGGTCATCATCATCTTGTGCTTGTGATCTCCATCGCCAAGCAACGCCATGATCACCATCGCCACCGGCGCGACACCTTGATCTCCATCGTAGCATCGTTGTCGTCTCGCCAACTATTGCTTCTACGACTATCGCTACTCCTTAGTGATAAAGTAAAGCAATTACATGGCGTTGCATTTCATACAATAAAGCGACAACCATATGGCTCCTGCCATTGCCGATAACTCGTTACAAAACATGATCATCTCATACAATAAAATATAGCATCACGTCTTGACCATATCACATCACAACATGCCCTGCAAAAACAAGTTAGACGTCCTCTACTTTGTTGTTGCAAGTTTTACGTGGCTGCTACGGGCTGAGCAAGAACCGTTCTTACCACGCATCAAAACCACAACGATATTTCGTCAAATAGACTCCTTTTAACCTTCTCAAGGACGGGCGAGCCACACTCGATTCAACTAAAGTGAGAGAGACAGACACCCGCCGGTCACCTTTAAGCAACGAGTGCTCGGAGCGGTGAAACCAGTCTCGCGTAAGCGCACGCGTAATGTCGGTCCGGCCGCTTCATCTCACAATACCGCTGAACCAAAGTATGACATGCTGGTAGGCAGTATGACTTGTATCGCCCACAACTCACTTGTGTTCTACTCGTGCACATGACATCAACGCATAAAACCAGGCTCGGATGCCATTGTTGGGGAACGAGTAATTTCAAAAATTTCCTACGAACACGCAAGACCATGGTGATGGCATAGCAACGAGAGGGAGAGTGTCCGTCCACGCACTCGTGAGACCGAAAGCGAAGCGTTATAACAACGCGGTTGATGTAGTCGACGTCTTCACGATCCGACCGATCCAAGCACCGAACGACGGCACCTCCGAAGTTCGCACACGCTCAGCTCGATGACGATCCCGGACTCCGATCCAGCAAAGTGTCGGGATGAGTTCGTCAAGACGACGGCGTGGGACGATGTTGATGCTCCACCGACGCAGAGCTTCGCCTAAGCTCCATGACGATATGACTTCTCCGGCGCAGGGCTTCGCCTAAGCTCCATGACGATATGACGAAGTGGAATATGGTGGAAGGGGCACCGACACGGCTAAGGAACGATCCGTAGATCAACTTGTGTGTCATGGGGTGCCCCTGCCCCGTATATAAAGGAGCAAGGGAGGAGGTGGCGGCCTAGGAGGAGGGCGCCAGGGGAGTCCTACTCCCACCGGGAGTAGGACTCCTTCTTCCTAGTCCAACTAGGAGAAGGGGGAAGGGGAAGTGGAGAAGGAAGGGAGAGGTGGGCTGCGCCCCAAACCCCTTGTCCAATTCGGACTGGGCTTGGGAGGGCGCGCCACCTCCCCGGCTCCTTCCCACTAAGGCCCATTAAGGCCCAATACTTTTCCCCGTATTCCCGTAACTCCCGGTAGTCGAAAAATACCGAATCACTCGGAACCTTTCCGAACTCCGAATATAGTCGTCCAATATATCGATCTTTACGTCTCGACCATTTCGAGACTCCTCGTCATGTCCCCGATCTCATCCGGGACTCGAACTCCTTCGGTACATCAAAACTCATAAACTCATAATATAACCATCATCGAAACCTTAAGCGTGCGGACCCTACGGGTTCGAGAACTATGTAGACATGACCTAGAACTATTCTCGGTCAATAACCAATAGCGGAACCTGGATGCCCATATTGGTTCCTACATATTCTCTGAAGATCTTTATCGGTCAAACCGCATAACAACATACGTTGTTCCCTTTGTCATCGATATGTTACTTACCCGAGATTCGATCGTCGGTATCCAATACCTAGTTCAATCTCGTTACGTAAGTCTCTTTACTCGTTCCGTAATACATCATCTCACAACTAACTCATTAGTTGTAATGCTTGCAAGGCTTAAGTGATGTGTATCACCGAAAAGGCCTAGAGATACCTCTCCGACAATCGGAGTGACAAAACCTAATCTCAAATACGCCAACCCAACATGTACCTTTGGAGACACCTGTAGTACTCCTTTATAATCACCCATTACGTTGTGACGTTTGGTAGCACCAAAGTGTTCCTCCGTAAACGGAGTTGCATAATCTCATAGTTACAGGAACATGTATAAGTCATGAAGAAAGCAATAGCAACATACTAAACGATCAAGTGCTAGGCTAACGGAATGGGTCATGTCAATCACATCATTCTTCTAATGATGTGATCCGTTAATCAAATGACAACTCATGTCTATGGTTAGGAAACTTAACCATCTTTGATTCAACGAGCTAGTCAAGTAGAGGCATACTAGTGACAATATGTTTGTCTATGTATTCACACATGTATTATGTTTCCGTTAATACAATTCTAGCATGAATAATAAACATTTATCATGATATAAGGAAATAAATAATAACTTTATTATTGCCTCTAGGGCATATTTCCTTCATCTCCCACTTGCACTAGAGTCAATAATCTAGTTCACATCATCATGTGATTCAACACTAATATTCACATCTGTATGTGATTAACACCCATAGTTCACATCGTCATGTGACCAACACCCAAAGGGTTTACTAGAGTCAATAATCTAGTTCACATCGCTATGTGATTAACACCCAAAGAGTACTAAGGTATGATCATGTTTTGCTCGTGAGAGAAGCTTAGTCAACGGTCTGTCACATTTAGAGCCGTATCTATTTTGCAAATATTCTATGTCTACAATGCTCGCACGGAGCTACTCTAGCTAATTGCTCCCACTTTCAATATGTATCCAGATTGAGACTTAGAGTCATCTGGATTAGTGTAAAATGCTTGCATCGATGTAACTCTTTACGATGGGCCTTTTATCACCTCCATAATCGAGAAATATTTCCTTAGTCCTCACTAAGGATGTTCTTGACCAATGTCCGATGATCTACTCCTAGATCACCATTGTACTCCTTGCCAAATTCAGAGCAAGGTATACAATAGGTCTGGTACATAGCATAGCATACTTTATAGAACCTATGGTGAGGCATAGGGAATGACTTTCATTCTCTTTTCTATTTTCTGCCGTGGTCGGGATTTGAGTCTTACTCAATTTCACACCTTTGCAACACAGGCAAGAACTTTTCTTTGACTGCTCCATTTTGAACTACTTCAAAATCTTGACAAGGTATATATTTATTGAAAAACTTATCAAGCGTCTTGATCTATCTCTATAGATCTTGATGCTCAATATGTAAGCAGCTTCACCGAGGTCCTTCTTTGAAAAACTCCTTTCAAATACTCCTTTATGCTTTGCAGAATAATTTTACATCATTTCCGATCAACAATATGTCATTCACATATACTTATCAGAAATGTTGTCGTGCTCCCACTCACTTTCTTGTAAATACAGGCTTCACCGCAATTCAGATAAAACTATACGCTTTGATCAACTTATCAAAGTGTGTATTCCAACTCGAGATGCTTGCACCAGTCCATAGATGGATCATTGGAGCTTACACATTTTGTTAGCACCTTTAGGATTGACAAAACCTTCTGGTTGCATCATATACAACTCTTCTTTAAGAAAACCATTAAAGAATGCAGTTTTGACATTCATTTGCCAGATTTCATAAAATGTGGCAATTGCTAACATGATTCGGACAGACATAAGCATCGCTACTGAGTTGAGTAAATCTCATTGTAGTCAACACCTTGAACTTTGTCGAAAACCTTTTGCGACAAGTCGAGCTTTGTAGATAGTAATACTACTATCAGCATCTGTCTTCCTCTTGAAGATCCATTTATATAATATGGCTTGCCGATCATCGGCAACTCCATCAAAGTCCACACTTTGTTCTCATATATGGATCCCATCTCAGATTTCATGGTCTCAAACCATTTCATGAATCTGGGCTCATCATCGCTTCCTCATAGTTCGTAGGTTCATCATGGTCTATTAACATGACTTCTAGAATAGGATTACCGTACCACTCACAGTGCGGATCTTACTCTGGAAGACCCACGAGGTTTGGTAGCAACTTGATCTGAAGTTTCATGATCATCATCATTAACTTCCTCACTAATTGGTGTAGGAATCCTTGGAACTGATTCTGTGATGAACTACTTTCCAATAAGGAGAAGGTACAATTACCTCATCAAGTTTCTACTTTCCTCCCACTCACTTCTTTCGAGAGAAACTTCTTCTCTAGAAAGGATCCATCTTAGCAACAAATATCTTGCTTTCGGATCTGTGATAGAAGGTGTACCCAATAGTTACCTTTGGGTATTCTATGAAGACGACTTCTCGATTTGGGTTCGAGCTTATCAGGTGAAAACTTTTCACATAAGCATCACAACTCCAAACTTTAAGAAACGACAGCTTAGGTTTACTGCTAAACCATAGTTCATACGGTGTCATCTCAACGGATTTAGATGGTGCCCTATTAAACGTGAATGCAGCTGTCTCTAATGCATAACCCCAAAACGATAGTGGTAAATCGGTAAGATACATCATAGATCGCACCATATCAAAATAAAGTACGGTTACGACGTTCGGACACACCATAACATTGTGGTGTTCCAGGTGGCGTGAGCTGTGAAACTATTCCACATTATTTTAATTGAAGACCAAACTCGTAACTCAAATATTCATCTCCACGATCAGATCGCAGAAACTTTATTTTCTTGTTGCGATGATTTTCCACTTCACTCTGAAATTCTTTGAACCTTTCAACTATTTCAGACTCATGATTCATCAAGTAGATATACCCATATCTACTCAAATCATCTTGTGAAGGTCAGAAAAATAACGATACTTGCCACGAGCATCAACACTCATTGGATCGCATACATCGGTATATATGTGATATTTCCAACAAGTCAGTAGCTTGTTCCATTGTTCCGGAGAACGGAGTTTTAGTCATCTTGCCCAAAAGGCACGGTTCGCAAGCATCAAATGATTCATAACCAAGTGATTCCAAAAATCCATCCTTATGGAGTTTCTTCATGCGCTTTATACCGATATGACCCAAACGGCAGTGCCACAAATAAGTTGCACTATCATTATTAACTTTGCATCTTTTGGTTTCAATATTATGAATATGTGTATCACTATGATCGAGATCCAATGAACCATTTTCATTGGGTGTGTAACCATACAAGGTTTTATTCATGTAAACAGAACAACAATTTATTCTCTTACTTAAATGAATAACCGTATTGCAATAAACATGATCAAATCATATTTATGCTCAACACCAAATAACACTTATTTAGGTTCTAATCCCGAAAGTATAGGGAGTGTGCGATGATGATCATATCAATCTTGGAACTACTTCCAACACTCATCGTCACTTCCCTTTCAACTAGTCTCTGCTTATTCTCAGAACTCCTGTTTGAGTTACTAATCTTAGCAACCGAACGAGTATCAAATACTCAGGGGCTACTATAAACACTAGTAAGGTACACATCAATAACCTGTATATCAAATATAACCTTGTTCACTTTGCCATCCTTCTTATCCACCAAATATTCAGGGGTAGTTCCGCCAAAGTGACCAGTTCCATTGCAGCAAAAGTACTCGGTCTCGGGCTTAGGTCTAGACTTGGGCTTCTTCACTCGAGCAGCAACTTGCTTGCCGTTCCTTTTGAAGTTCCCCTTCTTCCCTTTGCCATTTTCCTTGAGACTAATAGTCTTGTCAACCATCAACACTTGATGTTTTTCTTGATTTCTACCTTCGCCGATTTTAGCATCGCGAAGAGCTTGAGAATCTTTTTCGTCATCCCTTGCATACTATAGTTCATCACGAAGTTCTACTAACTTAGTGATGGTGACTAGAGAATTCTGTCAATCACTATCTTATCTGGAAGATTAACTCCCACTTGATTCAAGTGATTGAAGTACTCGAGACAATCTGAGCACATGCTCACTAGTTGAGCGATTCTCCTCCATCTTTTAGCTATAGAACTTGTTGGAGACTTCATATCTCTCAACTCGGTATTTGCTTAAAATATTAACTTCAATTCTGGAACATCTCATATGGTCCATGACGTTTAAAACGCCTTTGAAGTCCCGATTCTAAGCCGTTAAGCATGGTGCACTAAACTATCAAGTAGTCATCATATTGAGCTAGCCAAACGCTCATAACGTCAGATTCGCTCATATTGAGCTAGCCAAACGCTCATAACGCCGCATCTGCTCCTGCAATAGGTCTGTCACCTAGCGGTGCATTAAGGACATAATTCTTCACTGCAGCAATGAGGATAAACCTCAGATCACGGATCCAATCCGCATCATTGCTACTAACATCTTTCAATACAATTTTTCTAGGAACACATATAAAAACATAGGGAAGCAACAACGCGAGCTATTGATCTACAACATAATTTGCAAAATACTACCGGGACTAAGTTCATGATAAATTAAAGTTCAATTAATCATATTACTTAAGAACTCCCACTTAGACCGACATCTCTCTAGTCATCTTAAGTGATTACGTGATCCAAATCAACTAAACCATGTCCGATCATCACGTGAGATGGAGTAGTTTCAATGGTGAACATCACTATGTTGATCATATCTACTATATGATTCACGCCGACCTTTCGGTCTCCGTGTTCGAGGCCATATCTGTTATATGCTAGGCTCGTCAAGTTTAACTGAGTATTCTCGCGTGCGCAACTGTTTTGCACCCGTTGTATTTGAACGTAGAGCCTATCACACCCGATCATCACGTGGTGTCTCAAAGACGAAGAACTTTCGCAACGGTGCATACTCGGGAGAACACTTCTTGATAATTTTGTGAGAGATCATCTTATAATGCTACCGTCAATCAAAGCAAGATAAGATGCATAAAGGATAAACATCACATGCAATCAATATAAGTGATATGATATGGTCATCATCATCTTGTGCTTGTGATCTCCATCGCCAAGCAACGTCATGATCACCATCGCCACCGGCGCGACACCTTGATCTCCATCGTAGCATCGTTGTCGTCTCGCCAACTATTGCTTCTACGACTATCGCTACTCCTTAGTGATAAAGTAAAGCAATTACATGGCGTTGCATTTCATACAATAAGCGACAACCATATGGCTCCTCGCCATTGCCGATAACTCGGTTACAAAACATGATCATCTCATACAATAAAATATAGCATCACGTCTTGACCATATCACATCACAACATGCCCTGCAAAAACAAGTTAGACGTCCTCTACTTTGTTGTTGCAAGTTTTACGTGGCTGCTACGGGCTGAGCAAGAACCGTTCTTACCCACGCATCAAAACCACAACGATATTTGTCAAATAGACTCCGTTTTAACCTTCTCAAGGACCGGCGTAGCCACACTCGATTCAACTAAAGTGAGAGAGCAGACACCGCCGGTCACCTTTAAGCAACGAGTGCTCGAGCGGTGAAACCAGTCTCGCGTAAGCGTCGCGTAATGTCGGTCCGGGCCGCTTCATCTCACAATACCGCTGAACCAAAGTATGACATGCTGGTAGGCAGTATGACTTGTATCGCCCACAACTCACTTGTGTTCTACTCGTGCACATGACATCAACGCATAAAACCAGGCTCGGATGCCCTTTGTTGGGGAACGAGTAATTTCAAAAATTTCCTACGAACACGCAAGACCATGGTGATGGCATAGCAACGAGAGGGGAGAGTGTCCGCCCACGCACTCGTGAGACCGAAAGCGAAGCGTTATAACAACGCGGTTGATGTAGTCGACGTCTTCACGATCCGACCGATCCAAGCACCGAACGACGGCACCTCCGAGTTCTGCACACATTCAGCTCGATGACGATCCCGGACTCCGATCCAGCAAAGTGTCGGGATGAGTTCCGTCAAGACGACGGCGTGGGACGATGTTGATGCTCCACCGACGCAGAGCTTCGCCTAAGCTCCGAGACGATATGACTTCTCCGGCGCAGGGCTTCGCCTAAGCTCATGACGATATGACCAAGTGGAATATGGTGGAGGGGGCACCGACACGGCTAAGGAACGATCCGTAGATCAACTTGTGTGTCATGGGGTGCCCCCTGCCCCGTCAGATATAAAGGAGCAAGGGAGGAGGTGGCGGCCCAGGAGGAGGGCGCAAGGGGAGTCCTACTCCCACCGGGAGTAGGACTCCTTCTTTCCTAGTCCAACTAGGAGAAGGGGGAAAAGGGGGGAAGTGGAGAAGGAAGGGAGAGGTGGGCTGCGCCCCAAACCCCTTGTCCAATTCGGACTGGGCTTGGGAGGGGCGCGCGCCACCTCCTGGCTCCTTCCCACTAAGGCCCATTAAGGCCCAATACTTTTCCCCGTATTCCCGTAACTCCCCGGTACTCCGAAAAATACTC
This sequence comes from Aegilops longissima, assembly GCA_021605205.1. Lineage (NCBI taxonomy): Eukaryota > Viridiplantae > Streptophyta > Magnoliopsida > Poales > Poaceae > Aegilops > Aegilops longissima. The sequence goes on from CM038678.1 coordinate 170,107,446, forward strand.
GAATCACTCGGAACCTTTCCGAACTCCGAATATAGTCGTCCAATATATCGATCTTTACGTCTCGACCATTTCGAGACTCCTCGTCATGTCCCCGATCTCATCCGGGACTCCGAACTCCTTCGGTACATCAAAACTCATAAACTCATAATATAACTGTCATCGAAACCTTAAGCGTGCGGACCCTACGGGTTCGAGAACTATGTAGACATGACCTAGAACTATTCTCGGTCAATAACCAATAGCGGAACCTGGATGCCCATATTGGTTCCTACATATTCTACGAAGATCTTTATCGGTCAAACCGCATAACGACATCGTTGTTCCTTTGTCATTGATATGTTACTTACCCGAGATTCGATCGTCGGTATCCAATACCTAGTTCAATCTCGTTACCGGTAAGTCTCTTTACTCGTTCCGTAATACATCATCTCACAACTAACTCATTAGTTGTAATGCTTGCAAGGCTTAAGTGATGTGTATCACCGAGAAGGCCTAGAGATACCTCTCGACAATCGGAGTGACAAAACCTAATCTCAAATACGCCAACCCAACATGTACCTTTGGAGACACCTGTAGTACTCCTTTATAATCACCCATGGACGTTGGACGTTTGGTAGCACCAAAGTGTTCCTCCGTAAACGGAGTTGCATAATCTCATAGTTACAGGAACATGTATAAGTCATGAAGAAAGCAATAGCAACATACTAAGCGATCAAGTGCTAGGCTAACAGAATGGGTCATGTCAATCACATCATTCTTCTAATGATGTGATCCCGTTAATCAAATGACAACTCATGTCTATGGCTAGGAAACTTAACCATCTTTGATTCAACGAGCTAGTCAAGTAGAGGCACACTAGTGACAATATGTTTGTCTATGTATTCACACATGTATTATGTTTCCGGTTAATACAATTCTAGCATGAATAATAAACATTTATCATGATATAAGGAAATAAATAATAACTTTATTATTGCCTCTAGGGCATATTTCCTTCACCGAGCCCCTTTCGGTTCGGTGGGGGCGGAGGTCGCACGAAGAGCAGATCGAGGCGAAGCACACGAGCAGTTTACCCAGCTTCGGAGCTCTCCGGGAGCGCTGAATGCTACAGTACGCACCAGCTGCTAACGAGACCTAGCGTAGGTGTTTTCTGCCTTCGTACTGTTCGAAACCCCCCCTCTACGTTGCGCATGGGCCTCCTTTTATATGCTTAAGGGGTCTCCGACAGGTGGCAAAGTAGAAAAGGGTAAAAATGGAAAAAGAGTGCGGTTGGTACAGCTACTTGTACAGTGTATCATACCTAACCCTGACGGTAGGGGACAAAGGCCTTAAATGCCCGTCTCGTCGCCCAAACAAAGGCAACAGGACCGTCGGGCGCCACCGCCACCACGATGGCAATCTTGTCGTGCCGCACACCGCCACCGTTCGCTGGTCAAGACTGACCTCTTGCCACACGCTACTGGAAGGGTCCTGGCGACACGTTGGTGGATCGTTGGAGCGCAGGAGCGGAGTGGTAGTCTGCCGCGGCAAGCGCCTTGCCGCGGTTGTTGCCTTGTCGCGTCCGGAAGCTTGTCGCTCACCGGGCCTTCCCGACAAGCTCCTCTTGCCGGGGCCTTGTTTCCTAGGTGCCTTGGTTGGCCTTCCCGGCAAGCTCCTCTTGCCGGGCCTTTGTCTCCTTGACTTAAATACTTTGTTCTTGAATGGCTCCAATGGAGCCACGAATGACCTTGGCGGTCACCAGGCAAGCCTCGCCGCGGGGTGCTGCGACTGCCCGTGCACAAGTTCGGGATACTAGGGTACCCCTACTCTAGTACACCGACAGGAGCCCCCGGGCCTGGGCCACACACGGTGCCGAGCGCTGTTGGGCCAGGCCCAAAACAGGGCACGGGCACGCGCGGCCTGGGTTACGCTGTAACTCACTCTGTACCCACCACGCCCCCCACGAACGGCATGCGTCGAATGCGGCATCGTGGGAGAGATCGTGGGGGGTTTCTTTATTCGAAAAGGCGGAACGTCCGCCCCCTCCCTCTTTATAAGCAGGGGAAACAGGGGCAGTTCGCCCACCTCGCCATTTGCTGTCCAATCTCGAAAAACCTCCGCTCCTCCCCCCTTCTTCCCAAGGCTGAAGAGAGCAGCGCTCCGCCCCCCATCGCCACCAACACCACCAACGCCGTCGATCTCCCCCACCACCTCCGCCATGGCTCCGAAAGCCGACAAGGGGAAGGGCGTGAAGTCGGCCGAGGCGCAGCGGCTCGCGGCGCTGCGGAAGGAGCGGGCCATCTTCCCCCCCAGCTCGCCGCAAGGGATCTGAGGGAGAACTACTACCTCTTCTGGTCGACGGAGACGCGAGCGCATCCGCGCACAAAGGTACTCCCAGCCGCTGCTTCGGAACTGGCTCCAACTGGGCATCCCTTCTTCGCGCTGTTCTTCTACTGCGGGCTTTGCCCGCCCTTCTCTGAATTTTTCTGTGATATCATGAACACCTACGGGTTCCGCCTCCTTGACTTCACCCCCAATGCTGTCCTGACCATGGCAGTTTTCGCACATCTCTGCGAAAAATTTGTCGGAGTCCACCCAAACGTAGCCCTCTTCCGCCACTTCTTCATGCCCCGAGTCGAGAGAGGAGAGCCACTTGCCGGAGAAATCGCTTGGATCTCAAGGATCGGCAAGAAGGAAGCCTATCTGGAGGGAGAGCTTCGCAGCAAGTGGGAGGAATGGAGGGCAGATTGGTGTTGGATTGTTGAGGAGAACCGCCCAGCGCCAAACCCCAATAGTGCGCGGCAACGATTGGAGCAACGTGGCCCCGGAAGATGCTAGGCTGAAGATTTCCGTCACCCGAATCCTTCGCCTTAGACTTCCGGGCTCACCGTAGGCACCGTTGGCGCAGACTTCCTTCGCCGCCGCATCGCCCCCTTGCAGGAGAGGAGGAGACCTGCCTGGGAGTTTCAGAACGCGGCAGATATCATGAGGCTGCGCCCGGACCTTAATTTCAACTTCACTGTCTTGGAACTTGACGCGATGCTCTTGGAGCTGTTCAAGCCTGACCCAGACCATCCCGAAATGTTCAGGTTGCTGAGGGGCGTAGTTCCGTTGTGCAACAATTCCTCGCTTGACCGCATCCGTGCAATGATGCCGCTGTGCGACTCGCATGGAATTGTCCCCACTTGGCAAGAGCCTGCGGATGACGTCGTGCGAGAGTTCTTTGACAGCCTGGTAGAAGTGCCGGTCCGCCCCGATGAGCAGAGGGGCCTCACCCACGACACCACTGACGATGAGATGCAGCGCATCGCCACCAGGCTGGAAGAGGCGGCAGCAGCCGCTGCCGCGGGCGAGTTCGGATTCACCGTGGAGGAGGCAGAGGCAGCAGAGGCGGCAAGTCTTGTCGAGCGAGGGGAGTTTGCCGGCGAGGAGGAGCTTGCCGAGCCTGAAGCCGAGTCGAGCGAGCCCGCCGAGGGTGCCTCCTCCCCACCTTCAAGTAGCTTGCTGCGAGCGGAGCCCCCAGCTCCACCAAGGAGGCGTCTCCGCAAGGCTGGAGACGTAGCGGGGCGGCAGACGGGCCAATAGCCGCCCGCCAAGGCGACGCGCGCCCATCGCGGCAAGCACTGTTGCTGCTGGAGCACCTCACGCCGCAGCAAAGAATCGGAGCGGGCCTCCCAGCCACCGCTTCGCTTCCGCCAAGCGGCCAAGGGAACCCACTCCTCCGCCTCGTCGCACCGGAGGCGAGCCAGAATTTGATCTCTCCGCGCTCAGCTCCGACGAGGAAGAAGAAGAGTAAGCTTCTGTGTTGTACTTGTAGTTCTTCAATTTTGTTGCTTTGTCTTGTATCTGATTTGCTTCACTCAAACCCTTCCTTTTCGTGACGCTGGCCCAGAGAGCGTCGAAGAGAGCCAAGGCCCCGGTGATTGTCATCGAGGACGAACCCACCGCAGCAGCAGGAGGCGCGTCCGAGACCTCCTTGCCGGACCCGGCGACTCTTCCTCAGATCAGCCCCAAGCGCAGCCCCCAGCGTAACTATATGGTTTACTTTCTGCTGTTGGGCGTACATGGGTGCTCTTTCTTGGTGATATCATTGCTGGTTTGTGTAGGAGCAGAGCAGCCCCACCAGAGTGCCCAAGCCGCCTCGACATGCCATCTGCTTCGACTACACCGCCAAGGGAGGATCCCCCGGCAAGGGAGTGTTCTCCGGCAAGGGAGGCGTCTCCGGCAAGGGATAGTACTAGCGACCCTCCGGTGGTTGAGACCGCGGCTGCAGATCCCATCACAGGTAATCCTCTTGCCTAAAAATTTCCCTTGGGTTCTTTCTCTTCTGATTTTCTCTTTGAATATCTACTTGACTTTTCTTCATTTTTCCGGTCGTCAGATCCATCTCCCGCCGAGCCAATGGAGATCGAGGTCGCCGGCGAGGAAGATGCGCGTGGCAATACTGACGACGCCGCCGCCATCGAAGAAGAGGCTGGCGTTGACGAGCCTGCCGGCAAAGAGGCCGCCAAAGCTGCCGCCGCAGAAGCTGGCGAGGGGTCCGGCGATCACACTGACGGCCTTGAGGCCGCAGGAGCGTCAGGCGCTACTTCGACCGCCGATCCCTCCGCCGCCATCAGAAGGCCAGCTCGAAGAGCCCCAGCCCGGCGCCTATCTCGAACGCTGGCGATGGCGTCTTCATCAAGCTCCTCAGGCGCCGAGATCGTGGCTCCGGTCAAGGGGAGACTTTGACGAAGAGCTGCTCGCCTCCGCTGGGCTGACGCTGGTCGATGCGCAAGCAAGCAGCAGCAGCGGCGAGTCTCGAGGAAGAGCAGCTGTTATGAAGCTCGTTGCCGCTCTACCGCACCCGACAAGCCAAGCTGGAGTCCCGGGAAGCGCTTGTCGCGAAAGCGGGAGCAGATATCGAGAAGCGCGCGGAGGAGCTCCGGGGCCTCAACCAAGAAGCTCTCCGGGCCCTGGCAAAGGAGCGGGAGCAACTCGTCGAGGAGCGTAAAGCCTTCCTCCTCGAGAAGGCTGAAGCTGAAGAGCAACAAATGCTTGCTGCCGAGAAGCTATCTGCGCAGGAAGGCGAATTGGCGCAGAGGAAGGTCAATCTTGACAGCCATGAGGAGGATCTTGCCATGCGCGAGCAGACATTTGGCGGGGCTCTCAAGGAAGCAAAGGATGCTGCCGCAGCTGCCGAGGCTGCCAAGAAGGAGCTGGAGACAAAGGTGACGCAGCTGGAGGCCAATCTGAAGAAGAGCGCCGAGGAGCTTGCTGCACTCAAGCATGAGCGCGAGAAGGACGCCTACACTCTTGGGGAGCTGCAGGGCCGTCTCGCTGAGAGGAGCAAGGAGCTCAGCGCCGCTAAGGACTCCAACGCAGATCTTGAGTTGAAGCTGATCACCTTGACTCAGACGCTGGACGGCGCCAGGGAGCGGGAGGTGGCCTTGTTGGAGAAGATCAAGGCCGACGAGAGCTCTTTGGCGAAGTCTTGTTGCCGCCTGAACACCTTCGTGGATAACGTGGAGCATCGGACGAAGGTCTCGTGGATGTTGCCTGCCATCGGCGAGGGAGCTGGCGGAGCGGGGATGGTAGATCTTGGTATTCCTCCGATGAGCACCTCCAGCCCAGCGCCAAGCTCAGCTTGTTCTTCAAGGCGTGGTAACGGCCCTCCAGCGACTCCGGAAGAGATCCCAAAGCAGCTGGCCGACGAGTAGCGCCAGATCTGTGCGGGAGCTCTTGAAGGTGCCGATGAAGGTGGCCTTCGCAATCCAGGCCTCAACCTCACCAACGCCCTCAAGTCCTTGCCACGGATGTCGATGTGGGGCGCTCAAGACCCTTGTCGCACCATTGTGGACAAGGTGAGCAAGATCAAGAGGGTTGATGGCGACCGCGAGATTAGGCCGCCCGTTTTTTTTTTTTCCTTGCCGCTGCTGATCATGTTATGAGAACAATCTATTAGAGCTGCGGCAAGCTATCTTGTAATATAACTCTATTTCGGGTAGTGATTGCTATGTTATTTTCCTTTACTTGATTCCTTCCTTTGTATGTTTTTGCCCTACGCTTTTAGGGAACTTGTCGGCGCAGGCACCTTTTCCGCGAGCGCTGAGTGCGGAACGTCAAGCAGCTTCTTTGGCGGTGCCGTGCCGACAAGCAACCTTGTCGCAACTAGTTGCAGCTCACTTAAGTTGTTGAGCGGACTCGAAACAAAGTAAGGGCACAACTAGCTACGAGTTGGTTCCTCCGCGCACAGGTTTTCCATACAAAGTACGGTCGTTTGAGGAAGATAACTTAAAAAAAAATTTAAAACTAATTGCCAAACTTTAGCAACTTAGCTTTTCTGCCGTTTGCTTCCCGGTAAGGCGAAACTTTCTTGAATGATGCTTGGTCCACACCATTATCTTCTCCTCTCCCCCCGGCAAACTTGTGGGTGAGGGAACATTCCTTTCTTTGAGAAAGAGAAAGAAGAGAAAATAAAGATATGGAGCCTTGCGGCTCGTTATTGCTTACCGGGGTAGGTGCTGCACAAAGTGTCAGATAACGCATGCAATAAAATGTAGAAAGCATGAAATTGACAAGATGTGCGGAGCACATGAGCTTTACTTATGCACGGGATCTGCGCCCGGCTTTGTACAAAGGATTATATGCAACATTGGCAAGACTTGTACAAAAGGTGGTTGCCGAAACAGGTTCCGGCAACCGCGCCGTACGGGTAAAACTTACGAAGATGCTCGATGTTCCGTGAGTTGCTCACGAGAATGCCATCTTCGGTCTCAATATGACAGCGCCGAGCCTAGTGACTCGCTTCACCCGTAAGGGCCTTCCCACTTCGGCGCCAACTTGTTGGAATTCTTGGCGGACTGAACGTGCCGAAGAACAAGGTCGCCTTCCTCGAGACTCCTGGCATTAACTTTGCGGCTATGATAGCGGCGCAAAGCTTGCTGGTATCGAACAGCTCGTGCAGCAGCCTGAAGACGGTCCTCCTCAAGGAGCAAGCGTCATCTTGTCGCGAATCGCTCTTGCTCGAGCTCATCATAAGCGAGCACTCGAGGTGACCCGTGATCCGAGTTCCGTGGGGGAACTGCCTCGCTCCATAGACTAGAGCGAAGGTGTGTCGCCGGTGGCTCGATTTGGCGTCGCCCCGATCGACCAAAGAACCACCGGCAGCTCCTCAATCCAGTTTCTTCCGCACTTGCGCAGCCCGCCGAAAGTTCGGTCTTGAGCCCGCGCAGCACTTCAAGATTTGCCCTCTCCGCTTGACCGTTACTTCTCGGATGAGCAATGAAGCGAAGTAGACCTTGGCGCCAAGATCTTGGACGATTGCATGAAGGTGCGGCTCGTGAATTGCGCGGTTGTTGTCGGTGATGATCCTGTTAGGAATCAAACGGCAAACAATCGATTTGAAGAACTTGATCACGATCGTGGCTGTCACCTTCCTCATCGCTTCCACTTCCGCCACTTTGTGAACTTGTCGATTGCAACATACAAGTACTCAAAGCCCCGACAGCTTCGGGAAAGGGGCCGAGGATGTCGAGCCCCTGGTGAGAATGGCCGGGATAAAGGGATCGTCTGGAGAGCTTGAGCTGGCTGGTGTATCTCGCTTGGAATGGAACCGCACGCTTCACACTTGGTTACTTGTGTAGTTGCATCACGGAGGGCTGTCGGCCAAAAGAAACCTTGCCGAACGCTTTGCGGCAAGTGCTCTTGCGCCAATGTGGTGACCACATATGCCTCCATGTATCTCTCGCCAACAGCTTCGTCCGTCTTCCCGCGAATACACTTCAATTTCACGCCGTTGAGTCTTCTTCGCATGCGGTGTGTTGTCGATAAACTGGTACATACTTGACTGCCGGGCTACTCTTTCCGCTTCTTCTTGCTCTTCGGGAAGATCTCCTGTCTGAAGGAAATGGACGATCTGTTGCGCCCATGCTGGAGCCCGCGGCTCGACAACAAGGACTAAAGGCACATCTGCTGCTGCGGGAACATCCGCTTCTACGGCGAGAACCTGCGGCTCAGCCGGAGCTTGACGTTCCCCGGCAAGCTTGCCGGAGCAAAACTTGTCGGGAGCGTCTGCTTCAACGAGACAAACCCTAGGGCTTGTCGGAGCAGACTGCTCCTCAGCACTCTTGGCGTTGATCTTGGGGACCTTCTTGGCGGCGGCTTCGGGGAACTCTGCCGGAAAATAGTCACCAGAAATCAACTTCCTCTTCTTGTTCTGTCCAGTTGATGGCGTTACGGACGGTTGAGTCAGATTGAGCACAAAGATCCCTGGTTCCATTGTGTAACTTAAGTGCGGGCGACTTCGACGAGCCATCAGCAATGTCATTCTGAGCTCTTGGAACATATTCCATCTGTAGGCCGTCAAAGTGCTCTTCTAGCTTTCTCACTTCATCAACATAAGCTTCCATCAATGGACTCTGATAATCCTTGTTCACTTGGCGGACGACAAGCTGTGAGTCACCCCTGACAATGAGCTTCTTGATCCCAAGGTCCACTGCGATCCTGAGACCGGCAAGTAAACCTTCATACTCTGCAGTATTGTTTGTTGCTTGTTCCTTGGGAAAGTGCATCTGGACTATGTACTTGAGGTGCTCTCCGGTGGGTGCGACAAGCAGCACGCCCGCACCGGCGCCTTGCAGCGAGAAGGCACCATCAAAGTACATGAGCCACTCTTTGCTTGCCTCCTTGATGGGGATGCTCGTTTCTGGAATTTCTTCATCTGGTGTTGGCGTCCATTCTGCTATGAACTCCGCCAATGCTCTGCTTTGGATAGTTGAGGTGCTCTCAAACTTGAGGCTAAAGCTTGACAGTTCCAGTGCCCACTCGACAATCCTGCCTGTTGCTTCTGGATTTTGCAGTATCCTCTTCAGCAGAAAGCGAGTAACGACTGTGTTCTCATGTGCTTGAAAGTAATGGCGCAGCTTTCTCGAGGCCATGAGAAGGCCGAAAAGCAATTTCTGCACACCAGAGTACCTTGACCTAGCTCCCTACAGAAGGGAACTGACAAAGTAAACTGGGCGCTACACCATCCTTTTCTGTATCTTTTCACATGCCTGCACAGATCCATCTTTGTCGGGACCAGAGCTTGTCAGTGAAGTCTCTTGCTTGTCGCTGGATGCATCTGCCGTGGTTGCTAGCTCATCATCCGCCTCCCTCTCCGCTACTAACGCAGCACTAACCACTTGATTGGTTGCCGCTATATATAGCAGCAACTTCTCTTGTGGCTTAGGTGCGACAAGTATTGGAGTGGAGGACAGGTATCTCTTTAAGTCTGCAGCGCAGCCTCCGCTTCGAGTCCATTTCATTGGACCTGCCTTTTTCAAAATTTTGAAAATGTCGTATGCCGCTTAGAGACCTAGAGATAAACCTGCCGAGAGCAGCTATGCAACCGCAAGTCTTCGTACATCCTTGACGCGCTTTGGTGCTTCAATCTGCTCAATGGCCTTGATCTTGTCGGGATTGGCTTCAATTTCGCCGAGACACGAAGAACCCGAGAAGTTTGCGAAGGGGACTCCAAACACACACTTCTCGGGGTTGAGCTTGAGGTTGATCTTGCGCAGATTTGCAAAGGTTTCGTCTAAATCTTGAATCGAGTCGCCTTGTCCTTGCTCTTGACCACTATGTCATCCATGTAGGCTTCCACATTTCTGTGCATTTGCGGCTCAAAAGCGTCATGGACTACTCTTGCAAATGTTGAACCAGCATTCTTTAAACTGAAAGGCATCCGTACGAAACAGTATGTGCCACATGGAGTGATGAATGCAGTCTTCTCCTCATCCTCTTCTGCCATGAAGATCTGATGGTATCCTGAGTATGCATCAAGAAATGAAAGCAAATCACATCCGGTCGTGGAGTCAACAATCTGATCAATGCGCGGCAAGGGAAATGGGTCTTTGGGACAAGCTTTATTAACATTGGTAAAGTCGATACAAAGCCTCCATTTTCCGTTTGCCTTACGCACGACTACAGGATTGGCCAACCACGTAGGATGGAGCACTCCTCTGACAAGGCCTGCTGCTTCCAATTTCTTGATCTATTCTACGATGAACTCTTGGCGCCCACCGCTGCTTCTCGACTTTACGCTTGACGGGCGTGCATGAGGACGAGACGGCAAGATGGTGCTCAATTACTCACAGGAACACCGGGATGTCGACGGTTGCCATGCAAACACGCCGATGTTAGCCTCGCGAGGAAAGCAACGAGCGCGCTTTCCTATTTGGGGTCGAGAGTGGCACTGATGGTGAAGGTACCACCAGTGCCGTCCTCCTTGGCGGACACCTTCTTGGTCTCTGGTGGAGCTGCCAACGCCTTCTTGTACTTGCCGGCGGAGCTCAATGGTGCGTCCTCGACGGTAGCGCAGCACTCCGAAGAGGTGCGCTTGCCGGGGTGGGCATCAGAGCTCTTGCCGGACTTGGTCTTCTTCTTCCCCCCAGGAGCTTCAGCGGCAAGTGACTTGCGATTTGCTGCGGCTGCTGCTTCCCCGTAGATCTTGTCGGCGCAGATAAGAGCATCCTTCTTGTCGCCAGGGACAGAGATGACACTTATCGGGCCTGGCATCTTGAGCATGTTGTATGCATAATGAGAGGCTGCCATGAACTTGGCGAGTCTTTGGACGGCCAAGTATCCCATTGTAAGGCAATGGAAAGTCAACAACGTCAAAAGTGACCCTCTCGATCACGAAGTTCAACTCGCGCCAAACGTCACCGCAGCGTGATCTTTCCTTTGGCTTGCTCCTTCCCGGATTGATTCCTTGAATGTGCGGTCTCTTCGAGCTCATTGTCAGGATCTGAAGCTTGGAGCACGCGGAGGAGATCAGATTCAAGCCGCCCGCCGTCAACTAGCATCTTAGTGACCTTGAGGTTGCGGATAGTTGGTGAAACCAACATCGGCAAGCACCGACCGCAGATTATGCGATCGGTGGTCCTCAATATCAAAGATGATAGGCGTGCTGGACCATTTCAGAGGCTTGCGTGACTCGACGGATGGTCCTGCCGCATTGACTTCCCGCATCCATTGCTTGAGCTGGCGGTGTGAAGTATGCAGAGAAGCACCACCGTCAACGCACAGGACCTCTATGGCTTTCTGGAACTCCTGCTCGTCGGTCTCATCATCATCCATGTCTTCATCATCGTCGTCGTCTTCATCCTTGTCGCGGCCACGGGGAGGTCTGTCTCCTTGTCGCTGCTTGGCCTTGCCGCGACGTCCTCCCTGGCCGGGGCGTTTCTTGCTGGCTCCTCCAGCACCTTCCTGGGCCTTCTCCTTGTCGCGTCGCTCGTACTCAGCCTTTTGCTGCTCGACAAGCTGCTCGACTTTCTTGCAGCTCTGGAGATCATGGCCCTTGGTGTGGTGGATCTTGCAGTACTGCTTGTTGGCGCCGTCCGCTTTGTCGGCGATCGCACATACTGGCGATTGGTGCCAGCGGCAACCTCCTTGCGGAGCTACCAACTTTGCCTTTCTTGGCGCCACCTCCGTTGCCGGACTGCTCAACAACTAGCACATCTTTGCCTTTCTTCTTCCAGTTGTTCCGCCGCCGGCTTTTCTTTGCCGGGGCGGCCTCCTCACTATCAGATCCTGCTGCTTCTGTATTCTCTCCGGGGAGTCTCCTCCCTTCCTCAGCACGTGCACACTTGTCGGCCAGTGCATATAGCTCACTGACATCTCTGATCTTGCACATCGCCATCTCCTCCCGCATCCAGCGATTTCGCACGTTCTGATGGAACGCGCTGATCACCGCGGCAGGATGGACATCTGGGATGTTGTGCTGTACACGGCTGAATCTCTGAATGTACTTGCGCAGGGGCTCTCCTTCCTTCTGGGCGAGCAGATGAAGGTCGCTCTCTTGGCCATGGGGCTTGTGGTCTTTGTGAAGGCGCCGACAAACTGATGGCATAGATCCGCTAAGAGGATATGGAGTTATCCGGCAAGTGCATGAGCCAGGATCGACATTGGGCTTGAGCACCGCCGGAAGTAGTTGGCCGAATCTTGTCGCCTCGCCCCCGCTGCTCGCACCGCAATGGTGTAGATCTTGAGGAACTCCGACGGATGCGTCTTGCCGTCGTACTTCTCGCACGTCCGCTTGAAATTCTTCTTCTTTGGGGCCTTTGGACTTGCCGCAGCTCACGATTGAACGCAGGGCAACCTACAGCGTCTGACAAGTCGCTGGTTCCCTGCCGGATGCATGTCGACAGAGGGCCCAGCGCGCTGGTCGGATTAACGCCGCGCTTCTCTTCGGCGCTCGATGCGAGTTCGAGCGTCTTCTTGCTGTCGTTCGTGAAGAACTTGGCGCTGATCTCGACGAGCTCGTGGGTCCGATGACGCGGTGGAGTCGCTGTCGAGGTGGATCCGGCGAGTCGGCGATCTTGGCCTTCGGGGTGGAGAGTGCATGGTGGTTGCACCCCCACAGGTTTCGTCGCCACCGGCTCGTGCCTTGTTGTCCTGCCGCGGCAGCGATGTATTCGGCTGCCGTGGAGTGTCGCCGTTGGCAAAGCCGATGAGACTCTGAATGGTGGCCCTCCATTCGTCAACCTTGTCGGCTGTTGGAGGGTAATCCAGGAGTAGTTGAGCTCTCGCCAAAGCTTCTGCTGGAGTGGTGGGCGGCAGAGGCGAACGGTGCAAGGAGCGGGATATGGTCGGACTCCTAACTATGTTAGAAGGAGCAGTATCCCGTCCAGGCGACCGTGCCTCGCTCGCACCAGCATGTTGGCGTGCATGCTGGTCTTGAGGGCCCCAAGATCCACCAGCTCGATCTTGATCCAACGAGCGTATGGTACTGTGAATACCATGACGCTGTCGGTCCCGCGCCTCCTGAGATGGGCGCGGTGCATGTACGGACGCCGAGGTCTGCGCAGCCTTGTCCTTGGACTTGGCAACACCGTGGGCTCCCTCGTCGACGCCCGTTCTTCCGCCGGCGTCTACCCCACCACCCATTTGCTCCGGTGGTGGTGAAATCGACGTGGACGGATCTGCTGCCGCCGAAGCCTTCTTCTTCGGTGGCATGTCGATGAAGATGATGAAGATGTAGCTCGTGTGAACGCCGGATCAGGTTCACACAGCCTCAACGCCCCCTACCTGGCGCGCCAAAGATGTCGGGGAAGCTGGTCTGACCCACGAACACCTATGGGACGGCGGACCGAGCCCCTTCGGTTCGGTGGGGGCGGAGGTCGACGAAGAGCGATCGAGGCGAAGCACACGAGCAGTTTACCCAGCTTCGGAGCTCTCCGGAGAGATAATACTCCTACTGCTGCATGTCTGATTGCATTGTATTCTTGCTAGGGAGCGCTGAATGCTACAATACGCACCAGCTGCTAACGAGACCTAGCGTAGGTGTTTTCTGCCTTCGAACTGTTCGAAACCCCCCCTCTACGTTGCGCATGGGCCTCCTTTTATATGCTCAAGGGGTCTCCGACAGGTGGCAACGTAGACAAGGGTAAAAATGGAAAAAGAGTGCGGTTGGTACAGCTACTTGTACAGTGTATCATACCTAACCACGACGGCAGGGGACAAAGGCCTTAAATGCCCGTCTCGTCGCCCAAACAAAGGCAACAAGGACCGTCGGGCGCCACCGCCGCCACGATGGCAATCTTGTCGGCGCCGCTTGCCACCAGCGCTCGCTGGCGCCTGACCTCTTGCCACGCGTGACTGGAAGGGTCCCAGGGCGACACGTTGGTGGATGCGCTGGAGCGCAGGAGCGGAGTGATAGTCTGCCGCGGCAAGCGCCTTGCCGCGGTTGTTGCCTTGTCGCGTCCGGAAGCTTGTCGCTCACCGGGCCTTCCTGGCAAGCTCCTCTTGCCGGGGCCTTGTCTCCTAGGTGCCTTGGTTGGCCTTCCCGGCAAGCTCCTCTTGCCGGGGCTTTGTCTCCTTGACTTAAATACTTTGTTCTTGAATGGCTCCAATGGAGCCGCGGATGACCTTGGCGGTCACCAGGCAAGCCTCGCCGCGGGGTGCTGCGACTGCCCGTGCACAAGTTCGGGATACTAGGGTACCCCTACTCTAGTACACCGACACACCATGTAGTGCGAGAAATCAAACGGAGGAGATCGAGTCTTGTGGAGAAAAGTGCGCAAACCTTTGCAGAGTGTACAATCTAATCATGGTTAGCCGTGTCCCCGGTTATGGACATCTTGAGTATCTAGTACTTGAATTATCCTATTGCATCTCAGCACTCTAAATTAATATGCTGGGTTAATGATTACTTTAATTGGGATTGAGTTGGAGGAACCTTCTCAATGATGCTTCAACTACAATGATAGTTAAATAAATATATATTCCTTTGTTGTAGGAAAAAATTGGCTTTTCGCAAAACAATATAACCATAGAGCCTACCACCAGCCAAATATGCATGTAGTGATAGCATTTATCTGTTCATTTCTCTACTGTGTTATATTGCCAATATATTCCATGTGCTGACCCGTTTTCGGGCTGCAACGTATTATGTTGCAGACTTTTCAGACAACGATTAAAGGTGCGATAGGTCGTTGTTGCGCATCTCAGCTATGCCGTTGGAGTTGATGGACTCACTTATCTTCCAAGCCTTCCGCTGTTATCGTTTTAGATGGCCTTAAGCCATATTTATTGTAATAAGTTCTCTTTTGAGACATTCGATGTAATAAGTGTGTGATTGCTACTCTGTTATAAATCAATTCGAGTACTGTGTGTGTCAACATTACCGATCCAGGGATGACACTGAAGCACAGAGACTTGACCGTTTGAGGTCGGGTCGCTACAAGAAATAAAATGCAGAAAACAGAAAGAGATCTAGATGAATTTTTATTTTATTTTAGAAGGAAAACACAATAGCAAGAAGAAATGCAAAAGAAGTGCAATGAAAAAAAAGAACACTAGAGAACTTCATCTAGAGGTAGTCGGCGACATAGTCACCTATGTAAGAGTATATTGACTTAGGTGTCAAGTGAGGTCACTTGATCATAGGTCATACTCATCGTTAAGCTCAAAATGGGGTTGCCATTTTTTATTTAAGCGTCTTGATGTATTCTCATCTTGTTGAGTTGCTTTAGCTCATGACTTAGAGAAAAGCTTCTCTAAGATGGAATGACATACCTTGGGTTGTGGTGTTGAACTTGATCATGTAGTTAACTTGTGGTGGAGGTCTAGTGGTGATGTTCTCCATCAAGAGTTGGGGGCATCCTTTGTATTTTGAAGCTCTTCCTGCTACATGGGTTAGTTTTGCAAATAATAGAACTTGTGTATCCAAAATGACAAGAGTGAAATTCATCATATAGATACTGTCAGAGGATATTTTGAATAAGTTCATGCTTCCTTGCTTTCAACAACCAAAGCATAGATACTAGGTGATGTTTAAATTCCTCAAGATATGAGTGATTTGCAATCTCATAGATTTAGGCTCATCCAAGTTCCTACAAGGGTTAGATAACAAAAAAGGGTGCAAGTGTATACAAGATAAATGATCATCATCATAATATAAATATCAAGGATTAGTTATAATTGATTGATTCCTTGTATTTGCGTTGGTATTTCCCCGAAGAGGAGAGGATGATGCAGCACAGCATTATGAAACCAAGGTAAGTATTATGAAACCAAGGTATCAATCCAGTAGGATGATCCACCAAACTATGAAAGCGGTACCTTCACACAAATAACAAAAACTTGCAACACAACGCGTAGGAGGGGTTGTCAATTCCTCCTTGGTATTGAGATAGATTAAATTGTATGAGATTGGATAAATAGATCTAACAAAAACACAAAATAAAATAGGTAAAGAAAAAGTGCAACAAGGTATTTTTTGGGTTTTTGTATTAATAGATCTGAAAACAATATGATAGAAAATACACTCGGGGGCCGTAGATTTCACTAGAGGCTTCCCTTGAGAAAATAGCATACGGTGGGTAAACAAATGACTGTTGGGAAATTGATAGAAAAGCAAATAATTATGACGATATCCAAGGCAATGATCATGTATATAGGCATCATGTCCAATATTAGTAGACCAACTCATGCCTGCATCTACTACTATTAGTCCACACATCGACCACTATCCAGCATGCATCTAGTGTATTAAGTTCATGAGAAAACAGAGTAATGCAATAAGAACGATGACACGATGTACACAAGATATCATCATGTAGGAATAGATCCCATCTTATTATCCTTAATGGCAACGATACATGCGTGTCACTGAGATTGAGCACCGTAAGATCGAACCCATCACAAAGCACCTCTTCCCATGGCAATAAAAATCAATTTAGTTACCAAACCAAAGTTTCGGAGAAGAAATACGAGGCTTTAACAATCATGGATATAAGAGTTCAACAAAGACTCAAATAATATTCATAGATAGATCTAATCATAAACTCACAATTTATCGGATCCCAACAAACACACCGCAAAAAAAGAGCTACATCAAATAAATCTCCATGAACATTGAGGAGAACCTTGTATTAAAGATCAAAAAGAGAGAAGAAGACATCTAGCAACTGCCTACGGACCCGTAGGTCTGTGGTAAACTACTCACGCATCATCGGAGGGGCAAGGGTGATGATGAAGAACCCCTCTGTGATTGTTAACCCCTGCGGTCGAGTGCCGGAGAAGGCCTCTTGATTGGATCTCGTGGTTCTGGAACTTGCGGCGGTGGAAACTCTGATCTCTCGACTCTCCTAGGGTTTCTGGAATATTTGGGCATCTATAGAGCTGACAGGCGGTGGAAAAGACTCCAGTGGGCCCCACTAGCCACTAGGGCACGCTTGGGGCCTCTAGCGCGCCCTGGTACATAGTGGGCCCCACGAGCCTCCTCTGGTGCACCTCCTTGTCCTCCCGGGTGTCTTCTGGACAGAAAAAAATCTCCAAAAAGTTTCGCTACATTTGGACTTCATTTGATATGGATATTGTGTGAAGTAAAAAACAAGCAAAAAACAACAACTAGCACTGGGCACTATGTCAATAGGTTAGTCCCAAAAAATTATATAAATATGCTATAAAATGAATATAAAACATCAAAGATTGATAATATAACAGCATGGAACAATAAAAAAATATGGATACCTTGGAGACGTATCAGCATCCCCAAGCTTAATTCCTGCTCGTCCACGAGTAGGTAAATGATAAAACCAAATTTTTTGATGTGGAATGCTGCCTAACATGTTCATCACATATTCTTTTCTTTTGTAGCATGGACATTTGGATTAGATGATTCAAAGCAATAGTCTATATTTGACATGAGGACATCAATACTCAAGCATATCAACAAGCAACCATGTCTTTCAAAATATCAACACTAAAGAAAGCTATCCCTAGCCCATTATGCTAAATCATTGATCCATTCATGAAACACACTATTAACTATGCCCAATGCACAAGTATGATAATAGTGTTCCCTAGTTAGTGCTTTATAAGAGAAGATGGAGACTCAATAAAAAATCACATAAAGTAAATAGATAGGCCCTTCGCAGAGGGAAGAAGAGATTTGTAGAGGTGCCAGAGCTCAAAGCTTAAACTGAAACATAAAATTATTTTGAGAGACATGCTTTTCCCGTAAAACAAAACAACCGAGAATTCCCAATAATTTCCATGCTAGATAAATCATAGGCGGTTCCCAAATAGAAAATAAAGTTGATTCCTTTTTAAACCATTCTTTCACAATCCATGGCTAGCGGCATCCACGGGTGCATTCCATACCAACACTTTCCAAGGAATTTATTATCAAACAACATAAATAAAAAAACTCATTTTGGGACTTGGCATCCCTATTACCTTGCCACACTCTTGTGCAATGACAAGTGAATAAACACTCATCTTGAAAATAAAAAATCTAGCATGGAAAATATTGGCCACCCCTTGCCGCTTCATGAGCGGTACAGGCACACAAAAAGGAAATTCATTTTGAAAATTAGAGTCGGCACATACAAGTTTACTTGGACGACATGGAAATACCGCATATAGGTAGGTATGGTGGACTCATTTGGCACAACTTGGTTTAAGGAGTTTGGATGCACAAGTAGTAGTTCTACTTAGTACACATGGAGGCTAGCAAATAGATTGAGAAGCGACCGACCAAGAAACGAAAATGATCATAAAAGAGCATTAAACATAACTAACACCGAATAATGCACCATAAAAGGATGTAATTTCATTGCATAATTATTGACTTTCGTGCTTGCATAGATAAACACAAACCTTAACACCAATATTCTTACTAAAGCATAATTACTCACCAACATGACTCATATATTACTATCATCATATCTCAAAACTATTACAAGGAATCAAGTTTTTAACATCCAATGATCTTCATGAAAGTTTCTATTATATCCCTCTTCATTATCTGTCACTTTGGTACTAATTTCATATATTACCATTGCTACTAACAAAGCTCTCAAACAAATCTAAGTGAAGAACAAGAGCACAAATTTCTTCAAAATAATTTTCATCTCTCAAAACAATATAAGTGAAGCATGAGAGGATACTTATTTAAAATTTTACTAACTCTCAAAATAATCTAAGCGAAGCGTGAGAGCATTATTCTTCAAAATTAAAACACCACCGTGCTCAAAAGTATATAAGTGAAGTACTGGAGCAATTCCATAGCTAAAACAATTTAAGTGAAGCCCATAGAGCAATTCTAACAAATCATAGCATCATTATGTGTCTCTCAAATAGGTGTGTCCAGCAAGGATAATTGTGACAAACTAAAAAGCAAAAATAAATAAAAGATTCATATAATACAAGACGCTCCAAGCAAAACTTATGTGGCGGATAAAAAGATAGCTCCAAGTAAAATTACCGATGGTCGTTAGAAGAAAGAGGGGATACCTTCCGGGGCATCCCCAAACTTAGTTGCTTGATACTCCTTAAATATTACCTTCGGGTGCCATGGGCATCCCCAAGCTTAGGCTCTTTTCACTCCTTATTCCTTCATCCATCGTGATCTCACCCAAAACTTGAAAACTTCAATCACACAAAACTTAACAAAAACCTTTGTGAGATCCATTAGTATAATAGAGCAAATCACCACTTTAAGTACTGTTGAAAACCCATTCATATTTATTATTGCATTGTACCTATTGTATAATTTACCACGGTTTATACCCCCCCCCCCCCAATATAGTCCATAGATTCATCAAAATAAGCAGACAATGCAACAAAAATAGAATCTGTCAAAAACAGAACAGTCGGTAGTAATATGGACTTTGACCATAATTCTGTAACACCAAAAATTATGATAACGTAGGCAATTTGTATATCAATCTTGTGTAGAAAATCAGAATTTTATCACGCTTATGTGAATTTTTAACAATTCTGCTACTGGACGCAAAAGTTTCTGTTTTCCAACAAGATCAAATCAACTATCACCCAACAAGATCCTAAAGGCTTTACTTGGCACAAACACTAAATGAAACATAAAAACACAATCATAACAGTAGCATAATTGTGCAAACACTCAAGAACAAAAGGAAAAAGAAAAAAAGTAATTTTATTCATTGGGTTGCCTCTCAACAAGTGCTATTGTTTTATGCCCTTAGCTAGGCATAATGCATAGATTCAAGTATTGTCATATTTGGTTTCCAACTCCTCAATCACACAACCATAATTCTTCTTAGATCTAGCATACATATTTTCAATAATCACGCTCCTAGGGATAAAATTAAAGTGTTCACTCTTGAAAGTAGGGGTTTTTAGCACTTCAACAAAGTCAGGGTGAATACTAATCATTTTAAGATCTTCATTGTTGCTACTAGAAGTGGCACCCCTGTTCTTGGGAACATGTGTAGACTTGCAATTTTTATAGGATATTTTTCAATAGTTTTAATGGAAGAAAGATCTGAGCTGAAGTTACTAAAAATTTCTTCCAATTTATCAACCCGAGCAGGACTCTCTTCTACCCTTTCGTTAGCTATGGGGTTTTTCTCTTTTAATAATTTAAGGGTATCTCCTACCTTCGACCCAATTTTATTAGCAAGATTATGAATCCTTTTATCCAAATTTTCAACATGTTCTTCGGTGAGTATTTTCTTTTCCATAGCATCCAGCCTTTGCATAACATGCTCAAGAGTTAAAATTGTTTCATTGATGATGATAGGAGGTAATCCTATTAAATTTCCCATAACATTAAAAACGTCCAAAGGAGGGCAATCAAGAAATTCCCTCTGGTGATAGTATCAAGAACAAATCTATACCAAGTAGTAATGCCCACATAGAAATTGTGAAGAAGAATAGTAGTAGATTGATTACGAATAGATCTATTATGAGCATCACAAATTCTATACCAAGAATCTTTTAAATTCTCTCCTCCCCATTGCTTAAAATTAAGAACTTCATTATCAGGGGTACACATAGTAGCCATAGTGATAAAGTAGTGTAGCGACCAGACCTCAAACAGTGTGATCTCTGTGCATAAGTGTCATCCCTGGATCGGTAATGCTGACATGCACTGTACTTGAAGGATTTATAACAGAGTAGCAATCACACACTTATTACATCGAATGTCTCAAAAGAGAAATTATTACAATAAATATGGCTTAAGGCCATCTAAAACGATAACAGCGGAAGGCTTGGAAGATAAAGTGAGTCCATCAACGCCAACGGCATCACTGAGTGAAAGACCACGACCTAAGGCTCCTTACTCGTCGTCTAAAAAGTCTGCAACATGATACGTTGCAGCCCGAAAATGGGTCAGCACATGGAATATGCTGGCAATGTAACACAAGAGAGTAATGCACAGAATAAAACTATCACTATATGCATATATGGCTGGTGGAGGCTGTATGGTTAATATGTTTTGCGAAAAGCCAATTTTTCCCTACAACAAAGGAATAAATTTTTATTTAACTATCATGGTGGTTGTTAAACATTGAGAAGGTTCACCCAACTCAATCCCAATTAAGCATCATCATTAAACCCAATCAAATTATATTAAGAGTGATGAGATCCACATGATAATCCAAGAAACTAGATACTCAAGACGTCCATAACCGGGGACACGGCTAACCATGATTTGTTTGTACACTCTGCAGAGGTTTGTGCACTTTTCCCCACAAGACTCGATCTCCTCCGTTTGATTTCTCACACTACATGATGTTTGAGAAACGGATGACCGAGACACAGTCTTTCCGAAGAGGTTCCTTTAACCGATAGATAGGCCTGTACACCTACAATCCCCTACATCTGCTAGCCCATCATGGAAAAGTTTCCCACAACTTACTCAACTATGCCAGAGCCCATATTGGCATATGGCTGCACACGGAAGTTTCAAGCATGAATAATCTTATGATCCCTTTGAGCCTGGGTGGCAGTCCATAGGAGAATCACACGGTACCCCGGGATTTCTAAAAAAAATACAGGCAATCACTGGAATTCCCCAGGTGCCTCAATCCACACAGATGTGTATTAAAGTTGCCACCTTAAGTTAACCATTGATTAACAATACTCACATCTGTCATGGATACACTCAAACCCAATCCACGTCTAGGAGCATAGCATAGCAGTATAAGCAACGTAGAAGTAACTCCCAAGGTTTGATAGTAAACAGGTGAATAGGTACTACCTCATCTACTTCCCAAACTCACAATTTAAATCAGATCCTAACCATGCAATTGTTTGAGGATTGATGTAATACAATAAAACTGGGTATGAAAGAGGTATGATCAAAGTGTTACTTGCCTTGCCGATGATCCGCGAAACCTAGAGACTCGTAGTAGCACGCTTCACACTCCGGGTACTCTATCACAAACAAACAAGCATACAATAAGCAATCAAGCAAGGGCACGGGTAAAACTCAAATAAGAGATCTAACCAGAAAGTTCAACTTAAGAACTCCGGTTTGCAAAAAGAATCAAATCAAACGAAGCTACAAAACTCAAAACGGCGAAGAAACAAGCTTCGTTTGCTAATCTGGACTAAAGTCAAATTTTACAATAGCAAAATCTTGTTTAAGTTGGTTAAACAGAAAGAGGGCTTCGAGACGAAACTCTAGGCGCTGGAATCGCCTGATTCCGATAAACGAGCGAGAAGTTAAACTAAAACTAAAATCGGATAAGAAATCGCGATCGAAAATAATCGCGGAAAAATCCGAGAAAAAGAAAAACTGACGAACAAGCTAACGAACGAACGTTCACTGTCTGTGGCTAAACGGTGAAAACCGTTCATTAAAACGAAGGTATGAACAAGCGTTCGCTAAATAACTCAACCGAAAAAAAACCGAACCGGATCTAAAAAAAGGATCTAGGGTTTAGAGAAAAATCGTTCGATTTTCTTTTCAGAATCGAGGCGGCGACAATGACTACCTCCGTGACGACGGGCGATGGTGGCGGCGGTCGGCAGCAGGCGGCGACGAGTCTTGGCAGCGTGCATTCTTGGCAGGCAAGGGCGGCTAGGGCGCGGGTGGACAGGAGGCGGTGGCTGGGCCTTGGGGCGGCTCGGGCGGTGGCTTATAAAGCCCCCCCGGGCGGAGTCCCGCTCGTGTACGGCCCGGAGTCGGTTTCTCTTTTCTTTAAATAATACCGACATGCAGAAAAAGAAAGAAACCAAATACTAAACGGACTCCAAAAATCCCGAAATAAATGTTCCCTGTCCTCGAAAAATAGGCCGGACAAGGTGAACATTTATTTTGGCCTAAAATGCAATTTTGAAAAACACATATTTTTCCTAATTCAAATAAAATAGCGATAAAACTCCGAATAAAAATCCTATTTGATTTTGATATTAAATCTCTGATATTTCTTTATTTTTGAGGAAGTCATTTTATCTGTCTCTTTTTATTTTTATAAAAGAAATACTCAAGAGAAAAATAATTAAAATCAAACGATCCTCTTTTCAAAATTCGAGAAAACTAGAATATGAAAATAATGAAATCCCCAACTCTCTCCACGGGTCCTTGAGTTGCATAGAATTTCTAGGATCAAACGAAAATGCAAATAAAATATGATATGCAATGATGATCTAATGTATAACATTCCAAATTGAAATTTTGGGATGTTACAAACCTACCCCCCTTAATATGAATCTCGCCCTCGAGATTCGGGTTGGCTAGAAAATAGGTGAGAGTGATCCTTCTTTAACAACTCCGTCATAGGCTTCGCAATCTTTGAGAAATTTTCAATGAACCTCCGATAGTATCCTGCGAGTCCAAGAAAACTCCGGATCTCTCCAACTGATGTGGGTGACTCCCAATTTGTCACAGTGACAACCTTGGTGGGGTCTACCGCTATTCCTTCTCCAGATATAACATGTACAAGAAATCCAACTTCCTTCGACCAAAACTCACACTTGCTGAACTTGGCGTATAACTGATGTTCTCTGAGCTTCCCAAGTACTAAACGCAAATGCTCTTTATGATCTTCTTCATTCTTCGAGTAGACCAGAATGTCATCAATGAACACCACGACGAACTTATCCAAAAACTCCATAAACACCTTGTTCATCATGTTCATAAAATAGGCAGGTGCGTTAGTCAGGCCGAATGACATAACAGTATACTCATATAGCCCATACCTCGTGGTAAAAGTTGTCCTAGGTATATTATGCTCTCGAATCTTGAGCTGGTGGTACCCTGATCGCAGATCTATCTTGGAAAACACCATAGCTCCTTGCAGCTGGTCAAACAAATTATTGATCATTGGCAGTGGGTACTTGTTCTTGATCGTCACTTCATTCAATCCTCGATAATCAACAACCATCCTCAACGATCCATCCTTCTTTTCCACTAGAAGTACTGGGGATCCCCAAGGTGACAAACTTGGGAAGATATAACCTTTATCCAGTAACTCCTTAATCTGCTTCTTAATTTCCTCCAAATCCTTTGCGGGCATTCTGTACGGTCTCTTAGATATTGGCCCTGTGCCTGGCAAAAGTTCGATCAAAAACTCAATGTCTCTATCCGGTGGCATGCCTGGCAAATCTTCTGGAAATACATCTGGAAAATCCTTCACCACTGGTACTTCTTCCTGTACAAGTCCTGATAAGGAATTTACTTGAGTCCTATTTGGCACATGCCGGGATGCATATTTGATCCTTCTTCCTTCTGGGGTGGTGAGCAAAATCGTCTTACTAGCGCAATCGATGTTTCCTCCATACATCGATAGCCAATCCATACCCAGAATCACATCCAAACCTTGCGACTCCAAAACTATCAGATCTGAGGGGAAAACATGCCTACCTATGGTGAATGGCATCTGAAAACATCCTTGGCATGCCATATACTCTGCTCGTGGCGAGCTTACTAACAAAGGTGTACTCAGAACTTTGGTGGGTAGTTTACACTTATCCACAAATCCCCTTGATATGTATGAATGTGATGCACCAGTAACAAAAAGAACGACTGCAGTAAATGACTTTACCAAAAACTTACCTATTACTACATCTGGTTGAGCTTCAACCACCTCCATGTTAACGTGGTTCACTTGTCCCCTGGTGAAAGGGTTGGGCTTCTTCCAAGAGCTTCCATTGTTGTTTACATTCTTATCTACAGGACATTCATTGGCATAATGTCCGGTCTTCTGACTATTGTAGCAAGTAACGTGGCTTAGATCTTTCTTGGCGAGTGTTGCCGGGTTGGAACGGTTCTGTCCGTTACTTCCTCCATTACCATTCCCATTCTTGGGGCCACTATGGTTGTGTGAACTTCCTCCATTATGAGTGTGGCCTCCACGGTTATGAACAAGTCCTCCCGAGTTCGGGGTGAAACGGGTTCTCTGCTGAGCTCCAGAATTATACTTCCCTTGTCCATACTTCCTCTTGCGGCTGTCAATCTTCTGCTGCTTCCCTTCAAGCATGAGAGCTCTATCCACCAACTCCTGGTAGTTATTGAAATTTGCCACCATCAACTGCATGCTCAGCTCATCATTCAGTCCTTCGAAACTTCTCCTTCTTAGCTGCATCAGAGCGATGTCATCTGGGGCATAACGTGCTAGCTTCATGAAGTCATCCACATCTCGTGTGATCGCGCCTCCTTGGTGTAAGTTGCGAAACTCACGCTTCTTCATGGACATAGTTCCTGCTGATACATGGGCAGTGCGAAAAGCCTGCTGGAACTGTTCCCATGTCACAGTGTCAATGGGGTAAGTGACTATGAAATTATCCCACCATGATGTTGCGGGTCCATCAACCTGATGTGCGGCAAAACACACTCTCTCCGCATATGTGCATCCTGCAGTAGTCAACTCCCTTTCAATCTTGCGGATCCAATCATCTGCAACAATCGGCTCGGTGCTACTAGAGAACACCGGCGGATTCAGCCTAAGAAAACAGGCTAAGTGATAAACTGGTGGTTTGTGGTGGTGGGTTGTTGTTGTTGTTGTTCCCCTGGTTCTGATTCTGGACTAGTATCTGCATCAATGCATTCTGCTGCTGGATCAACTGGGTGAGCTCCGGTGGGAAAGCAAATCCATTGTCGCGTCTTGGAGGCATCTGCTGGGTTTAGAAAAGATGAGAAAATAGAGTAGAATGAGGTCTAGGGGGAAAACACTACCCATATGCACATGAGACGAACACAAACATATCACTCAATCAAATCAAACAAGGGCATACACTCGGTCTAGAACTATCGTTACAAAAGTGCTTGGACTATACTATATATATGGTGTAATACTACTACTGATATGGTGGTCGACTAGAAAAATTGATCGGTCGAAGACTCCATGATATCTGCTCCAGCTTCGTCAACATAGTCATCATCGCTATTGTCAGGGTCCGAGTAAGTGTCGTCCATGATGATGTAGTTCTCCGGGAAAGTGGAATCATCGTCTTCTCCTCCTGGCGCGGGATCTCCCATGAAAACTCCTAGCTTCTTTGTCAGGTCATCATTCTTCTCCACTAGTACGGCGATTTCCTCCATGTAATCTTCGCGTGTAGCCTTGAGTTCTTCCTCCAGTACCGTGATCCTTGTCAGCGCCTTCTTCAAATCTGTCATGCCTGCGCACATCTGGTTCTCCTGGCGTCGAATGTGCTGGTTTAACTCCTGGATGAAAGCTACAATCGATCTATCCTTCCTGGTGCTGATCATCTCCCATTTCTCATCTCGGCGCCCACAAATCTAGTAGATAGTATCCTTGAGATCCTGGTGGTAAACTTTTCCAATGCGTCCCATGGTGATGTGAGCTGCCATACTCTTTCCTAGACTCCAGGTTGGTGCATCAAAGGAAAACTATATGGGCTCAGTGACTGGCGTGAATGTCCTTCCTGGAACTTGAACTTGAATCATCCGGCGCTCCTCTTCTGGTAAAGTGGCATTGTAAGTTCCGATGAAGCTTGGTATTTCGATGTTCAGGTACCTAGTAACTTCCTTCAAGTGGCGTCCAAATGGGGTGTCTTCATCCGGTTGCATGAACTTGATCCTTGCATCCGCCATCCTAAAGAGTAGAAAATGGAGAGGAGTTAGAAATTGAGAAGAGAGTAGTGATCTAGGGCTTTAGCTTAGTGGTCGTGTCCTACAGTCAGCGTGTGCTCTGATACCATCTTGTAGCGACCATACCTTAAATAGTCTGATCTCTATGCATAAGTGTCATCCCTTGATCGGTAATGCTGACACGCACAGTACTGGAAGGATTTATAACAGAGTAGAAATCACACACTTATTACACCGAATGTCTCAAAAGAGAACTTATTACAATAAATATGGCTTAAGGCCATCTAAAATGATAACAGCGGAAGGCTTGGAAGATAAAGTGAGTACATCAACTCCAACAGCATCACTGAGTGAAAGACCACGACCTAAGGCTCCTTACTCGACGTCTGAAAAGTCTGCAACATGATATGTTGCAGGCCAAAAACGGGTCAGCACATGGAATATGCTAGCAATGTAACACAAAATAGTAATGAACAGAATAAAGCTATCACTATATGCATATATGGCGGTTGGAGGCTGTATGGTTAATATGTTTTGCGAAAAGCCAATTTTTCCCTACAACAAAGGAATAAATTTTTATTTAACTATCATGGTGGTTGTTAAACATTGAGAAGGTTCACCCAACTCAATCCCAATTAAGCATCATCATTAAACCCAATCAAATTATATTAAGAGTGATGAGATCCACATGATAATCCAAGAAACTAGATACTTAAGACGTCCATAACCGGGGACATGGCTAACCATGATTAGTTTGTACACTCTGCAGAGGTTTGTGCACTTTTCCCCACAGGACTCGATCTCCTCCGTTTGATTTCTCGCACTACATGATGTTTGAGAAACGTATGACCGAGACACATTCTTCACGAAGAGGTCCCTTTAACCGATAGATAGGCCTGTACACCTACAATCCCCTACATCTGCTAGCCCATCATGGAAAAGTTTCCCACAACTTACTCAACTATGCCAGAGCCCATATTGGCATGTGGTTGCACACGGAAGTTTTAAGCATGAATAATCTTATGATCCCTTTGAGCCTGGGTGGCAGTCCATAGGAGAATCACACGGTACCCTGGGATTTCCAAAAAAATACAGGCAATCACTCGAATTCCCCAGGTGCCTCAATCCACCCAGATGTGTAGTAAAGTTTCCACCTTAAGTTAATCATTGATTAACAATACTCACATCTGTCATGGATACACTCAAACCCAATCCACGTCTAGGAGCATAGCATAGCAGTATAAGCAACGTAGAAGTAACTCCCAAGGTTTGATAGTAAATAGGTGAATAGGTACTACCTCATCTACTTCCCAAACCCACAATTTACATCAGATCCTAACCATGCAATTGTTTGAGGATTGATCTAATGCAATAAAACTGGGTATCAAAGAGGTATGATCAAAGTGCTACTTGCCTTGCTGATGATCCGCGAAACCTAGAGACTCGTAGTAGCACGCTTCACACTCCGGGTACTCTATCGGAAACAAACAAGCATACAATAAGCAATCAAGCAAGGGCACGGGTAAAACTCAAATAAGAGATCTAACCAGAAAGTTCAACTTAAGAACTCCGGTTTGCAAAAAGAATCAAATCAAACGAAGCTACAAAACTGAAAACGGCGAAGAAACAAGCTTCGTTTACTAATCTGGACTAAAGTCAAATTTTACAGTAGCAAAATCTTGTTTAACTTAGTTAAACTGAAAGAGGGCTTCGAGACGAAACTCTAGGCGCTAGAATCGCCTGATTCCGATAAACGAGCGAAAAGTTAAACTAAAACGAAAATCGGATCTGAAATCGCGATCGAAAATAATCGCGGAAAAATCCGAGAAAAAGAAAAACTGACGAACAGGCTAACGAACGAACGTTCGCTGTCTGCGGCTAAAAGGTGAAAACCGTTCGTTAAAACGAAGGTATGAACAAGCGTTCGCTAAATAACTAAAAAAAACCAAACCGGATCTTAAAAAACGGATCTAGGGTTTAGAGAAAAAAACCGTTCCGTTTTTTTTCCTAAACCGAGGCGGCGGCGGCGGCTACCCCCGGCGACGACGGGCAACAGCGGGCGGGCGGCGGCTTGGGTTAGGGCGCTGGTCGACAGGAGGCGGTGGCTGGGCCTTAGAGGCGGCTCGGCGGCGGCTTATAAAGCCCCGGTGAGTCCCGCTGCACGCCCGAGTCGGTTTCTCTTTTTTTTAATAATTCCGACGTGTAGAAAAAGAAAGAAATGAAATACTAAACAGACTCCAAAAATCCCGAAATAAATTTTCCCCGTCCTCTAAAAATAGGCCGGACAAGGTGAACATTTATTTGGGCCTAAAATGCAATTTTGAAAAGAGCTTTTTTTCCTAATTCAAATAAAATAGCGATAAAACTCTGAATAAAAATCCTATTTGATTTTGATATTAAATATCCGATATTTCTTTATTTTTGAGGAAGTCATTTTATCCTCTCTCTTTTTATTTATATAAAAGATATACTCAAGAGTAAAATAATTAAAATCAAACGATCCTCTTTTCAAAATTCGAGAAAACTCGAATGTGAAAATAATGAAATCCCCAACTCTCTCCGCGGGTCCTTGAGTTGCGTAGAATTTCTAGGATCAAATGAAATGCAAATAAAATATGATATGCAATGATGATCCAATGTATAACATTCCAAATTGAAATTTTGGGATGTTACAAACCTACACCCCTTAAGATGAATCTCGCCCTCGAGATTCGGGTTGGCTAGAGAATAGGTGAGAGTGATCCTTCGTTAACAACTCCGTCATAGGATTCGCAATCTTTGAGAAATTTTCAATGAACCTCCGGTAGTATCCTGCGAGTCCAAGAAAACTCCGGATCTCTCCAACTGATGTGGGTGACTCCCAATTTGTCACAGCGACAACCTTGGTGGGGTCTACCGCTATTCCTTCTCCGGATATAACATGTACAAGAAATCCAACTCCCTTCAACCAAAACTCACACTTGCTGAACTTGGCGTATAATTGATGTTCTCTGAGCTTCCCAAGTACTAAACGCAAATGCTCCTTATGTTCTTCTTCATTCTTGAGTAGACCGAATGTCATCAATGAACACCACGATTTAACTTATCCAAAAACTCCATAAACACCTTGTTCATCATGTTCATAAAATATGCAGGTGCGTTAGTCAGGCCAAATGACATAACGGTATACTCATATAGCCCATACCTCGTGGTAAAAGTTGTCATAGGCATATTCTGCTCTCGAATCTTTAGCTGGTGGTACCCTGATCGCAGATCTATCTTGGAAAACACCTTAGCTCCTTGCAGCTGGTCAAACAAATCATTGATCATCAGCAGTGGGTACTTGTTCTTGATCGTCACTTCATTCAATCCTCGATAATCAACAACCATCCTCAACGATCCATCCTTCTTTTCCACTAGAAGAACTGGGGATCCCCAAGGTGACGAACTTGGGCAGATATAACCTTTATCCAGTAACTCCTTAATCTGCTTCTTAATTTCCTCCAAATCCTTTGCGGGCATTCTGTACGGTCTCTTAGATATTGGCCCTCTGCCTGGCAAAAGTTCGATCAAAAACTCAATGTCTCTATCCGGTGGCATGCCTGGCAACTCTTCTGGAAATACATCCAAAAAATCCTTCACCACTGGTACTTCCTCCTGTAAACCTCCTGATAAGGAATTTACTTGAGTCCTATTCAGCACATGTCGGGATGCATACTTGATCCTTCTTCCTTCTGGGGTGGTGAGCAAAATTGTCTTACTGGCGCAATCGATGTTTCCTCCATACATCGGTAGCCAATCCATACCCAGAATCACATCCAAACCTTGCGACTCCAAAACTATCAGATCTGAGGGGAAAACATACCTACCTATGGTGAATGGCATCTGAAAACATCCTTGGCTTGCCATATACTCAGCTCCTAGCGAGCTTACTAACAAAGGTGTACTAAAAAATTTGGTGGGTAGTTTATACTTATCCACAAATTCCCTTGATATGTATGAATGCGATGCACCAGTAACAAAAATAACGACTGCAGTAAATGACTTAACCAAAAACTTACCTATTACTGCATCTGGTTGAGCTTCAACCACATCCATGTTAACCTGGTTCACTTGTCCCCTGGTGAAAGGGCGGGGCTTCTTCCCAGAGCTTCCATTGCCGTTTACATTCTTAGCTTCAGGACATTCATTGGCATAATGTCCGGTCTTTTGACACTTGTAGCAAGTAACGTGTCTTAGATCTTTCTTGGCGGGTGTTGCCGGGTTGGAACGGTTCTGTCCGCTACTTCCTCCATTACCATTCCCATTCTTGGGGCCACTATGGTTGTGTGAACTTCCTCCATTATGAGTGTGGCCTCCATGGTTATGAACAAGTCATCCCGAGTTCGGGGTGAAACAGGGTCTCTGTTGAGCTCCAGAATTATACTTCCCTTGTCCATACTTCCTCTTGTGGCTGTCAATCTGCTGCTGCTTCCCTTCAAGCATGAGAGCTCTATCCACCAACTCCTGGTAGTTATTGAAATTTGCCACCATCAACTGCATGCTCAGCTCATCATTCAGTTCCAGAAACTTCTCCTTCTTAGCTGCATCTGTAGCAACATCATCTGGGGCATAACGTGCTAGCTTACTAAAGTCATCCACATATCGCCAACAAGGCGCCCTCCTTGGCGAAGTTGCGAAACTCACGCTTCTTCATGGCCATAGTTCCCGGCGATACATGGCCGGTCGAAAAGCTCGCTGGAATTGGTCCCATGTCACGGTGTCAATGGGGTAAGTGACTATGAAATACTCCCACCATGATCTGCGGGTCCATCAAGCCGATGTCTTGGCAAAACGCACTCTCTCCGTGATCTGTGCATCCTCAAGAGTCAACTCCTTTCAATCTTGTGGAGCCAATCATCTGCAACAATCGGCTCGGTGCTACTGGAGAACACCGGCTGATTCAGCCTAAGGAAACGGGCTAAGAGATCAACTGGTGGTGGTGGTGGTGGGTTGTTGTTGTTTTTCCCCTAGTTCTAATTCTGGACTAGTATCTACATCAATGCATTCTGCTGCTGGATCAACTGAGTGAGCTCCGGTGGGAAAGCAAATCCATTGTCGTGTCTTGGAGGCATCTGCTGGGTTTAGAAAAGATGAGAAAACGGAGTAGAATGAGGTCTAGGGGGAAAACACTACCCATATGCACATGAGACAAACACAAACATATCACTCAATCAAATCAAACAAGGGCATACACTCGGTCTAGAACTATCGTTACAAAAGTGCTTGGACTATACTATATATATGGTGGAATACTACTACTGATATGGTGGTCGACTAGAAAAATTGATCGGTCGAGGACTGCATGATATCTGCTCCAGCTTCATCAACATAGTCATCATCTCTATCGTCAGGGTCCGAGTCAGTGTCGTCCATGATGATGTAGTTCTCCGGGCAAGTGGAATCGTCGTCTTCTCCTCCTAGCGCGGGATCTCCCATGAAAACTCCTAGCTTCTTTGTCAGGTCATCATTCTTCTCCACTAGAACGATGATTTCTTCCATATAATCTTCGCGTGTAGCCTTGAGTTCTTCCTCTAGTTCCGTGATCCTTGTCAGCGCCTTCTTCAAATCTGTCATGCCTGCACACATCTGGTTCTCCTGGCGTCGAATGTGCTGGTTTAACTCCTGGATGAAAGCTAAAATCGATCTATCGTTCCTGGTGCTGATCATCTCCCATTTCTCATCTCGGCGCCCACAAATCTGGTAGATAGTATCCTTGAGATCCTGGTGGTAAACTTCTCCAATGCGTCCTATGGTGATGTGAGCTGCCATACTCTTTCCTAGACTCCAGGTTGGTGCATCAAAGGAAAACTATATGGGCTCAGTGACTGGCGTGATTGTCCTTCCTGGAACTTGAACTTGAATCATCCAGCGCTCCTCTTCTGGTAAAGTGGCATTGTAAGTCCCGATGAAGCTTGGTATTCCGATGTTCAGGTGCCTAGTAACTTCCTTAAAGTGGCGTCCAAATGGGGTGTCTTCATCCGGTTGCATGAACTTGATCCTTGCATCGACCATCTTAAAGAGTAGAAAATGGAGAGGAGTTAGAAATTGATAAGAGAGTAGTGATCTAGGGCTTTAGCTTAGTGGTCGTGTCCTACAGTCAGCGTGTGCTCTGATACCATCTTGTAGTGACCAGACCTCAAACAGTCTGATCTCTGTGCATAAGTGTCATCCCTTGATCGGTAATGCTGACACACACAGTACTGGAAGGATTTATAACAGAGTAGCAATCACACAGTTATTAGATGGAATGTCTCAAAAGAGAACTTATTACAATAAATATGGCTTAAGGCCATCTAAAACGATAACAGCGGAAGGCTTGGAAGATAAAGTGAGTCTGCAACATGATACGTTGCAGCCCGAAAATGGGCCAGCACATGGAATATGCAGGCAATGTAATACAAGAGAGTAATGAACAGAATAAAGCTATCACTATATGCATATATGGCTGTTGTAGGCTGTATGTTTAATATGTTTTGCGAAAAGCCAAATTTTCCCTACAACAAAGGAATAAATTTTTATTTAACTATCATGGTGGTTGTTAAACATTGAGAAGGTTCACCCAACTCAATCCCAATTAAGCATCATCATTAAACCCAATCAAATTATATTAAGAGTGATGAGATCCACATGATAATCCAAGAAACTAGATACTCAAGACGTCCATAACCGGGGACACGGCTAACCATGATTAGTTTGTACACTCTGCAGAGGTTTGTGCACTTTTCCCCACAAGACTCGATCTCCTCCGTTTGATTTCTTGCACTACATGATGTTTGAGAAACGGATGACCGAGACACAGTCTTTCCGAAGAGGTCCCTTTAACCGATAGATAGGCCTGTACACCTACAATCCCCTACATCTGCTAGCCCATCATGGAAAAGTATCCCACAACTTACTCAATTATGCCAGAGCCCATATTGGCATGTGGCTGCACACAGAAGTTTCTAGCATGAATAATCTTATGATCCCTTTGAGCCTGGGTGGCAGTCCATAGGAGAATCACACGGCACCCCAGGATTTCCAAAAAATACAAGCAATCATTGGAATTCCCCAGGTGCCTCAGTCCACCCAGATGTGTATTAAAGTTGCCACCTTAAGTTAACCATTAATTAACAATACTCACATCTGTCATGAATACACTCAAACCCAATCCACGTCTACGAGCATAGCATAGCAGTATAAGCAAAATAGAAGTAACTCCGAAGGTTTCATAGTAAACAGGTGAATAGGTACTACCTCATCTACTTCCCAAACCTACAATTTAAATCAGATCCTAACCATGCAATTGTTTGAGGATTGATCTAATGCAATGAAATAGGGTATGAAAGAGGTATGATCAAAGTGTTACTTGCCTTGTTCATGATCCGCGAAACCTAGAGACTCGTAGTAACACGCTTCACACTCCGGGTACTCTATCGCAAACAAACAAGCATACAATAAGCAATCAATCAAGGACATGGGTAGAACTCAAATAAGATATCTAACCAGAAAGTTCAACTTAAGAAACTCCAGTTTGCAAAAAGAATCAAATCAAACAAAGCTACAAAACTCAAAACGGCGAAGAAACAAGCTTCATTTACTAATCTGGACTAAAGTCAAATTTTATAGTAGCAAAATCTTGTTTAAGTTGGTTAAACAGAAAGAGGGCCTCGAGACGAAACTCTAGGCGCTCGAATCGCCTGATTCCGATAAACGAGCGAAAAGTTAAACTAAAACGAAAATCGGATCAGAAATCACGATCGAAAATAATCGCGGAAAAATCCGAGAAAAAGAAAAACTGACGAACAGGCTAACGAACGAACATTAGCTGTCTGCGGCTAATCGGTGAAAACCGTTCGTTAAAACGAATGTATGAACAGGCTTTTGCTAAATAACTAAACCAAAAAAAATAAACCGACCCGGATCTAAAAAACTGATCTAGGGTTTAGAGAAAAGAATGTTCGGTTTTCTTGCGTAAGCCGAAGCGGCGGCGGCGGCTACCTCCGGCGACGACAGGGGCAATGGCAATGAGTCGGCGGCATGCTGAGCTAGGTTAGGGTTTGGGGTGGCGGGTGCGGGTGGGCTGGCGGCGGTGGCTGGGCCTTGGGGCGGCTCGGGCGGTGGCTTATAAAGCCCAGTGAGTCCCTTCGAGCACGCCCAGTCGGTTTCTCTCTTTTTTTAAATAATTCTGACATGCAGAAAAAAAGAAAAGAAATACTAAACGGACTCCAAAAATACCGAAATAAATTTTCCCCGTCCTCTAAAAATAGGCCGGACAAGGTGAACATTTATTTGGGCTAAAATGCAATTTTGAAAAACGCATATTTTTCCTAATTCAAATTAAATAGCGATAAACTCCGAATAAAAATCCTATTTGATTGTAATATTAAATCTCTGATATTTCTTTATTTTTGAGGAAGTCATTTTATCCTCTCTATTTTTATTTTTATAAAAGAAATACTCAAGAGAAAAATAATTAAAATCAAACGATCCTCTTTTCAAAATTCGAGAAAACTCGAATATGAAAATAATGAAATCCCCAACTCTCTCCGCGGGTCCTTGAGTTGCGTAGAATTTCTAGGATCAAACAAAAATGCAAATAAAATATGATATGCAATGATGATCTAATGTATAACATTCCAAATTGAAAATTTGGGATGTTACAAGTAGGCAAGCAAGATCACGGGCAAACAGAAGATCTAACGAGAGAAAGGCAAACAAAAAAGAAGGCAAATAAAAAGGCAAATATTTTTGTGTTTTTCTCAAAATGTTTTAGAAGTGGGGAAATGTAAACGAGAGGCAAAAAGCAAATAAAGTAATTTGCAAGGAGATGATATTTGTGATTGGGTACCTAATAGATCTGGACTTGATCCTCCCCGGCAACAGCGCCAAAAATCTTCCTGATTGCTTATTTCTGTGTTGGTATTTCCCCGAAGAGGAGGATGATGCAACACATCAATGGTAATTATCTCACTCAGTTATGAAACCAAGGTATCAATCCAGTAGGAGGATCCACCAAACTATGTAAGCAGTACCTTCACACAAATAACAAAAACTTGCAACCCAACGCGTAAGAGGGGTTGTCAATCCCTCCTCGATACTGAGACAAATTAAATTGTATGAGATTGGATAAATAGATCTAAAATAACAGAAAATAAAATAGGTAAAGAAAAAGCGCAGCAGGTATTTTTGGATTTTTCTATTAATAGATCTGAAAACAATATGATAAAAAGTAAACTCTGGGCCGTAGATTTCACTAGAGGCTTCCCTCAAGAAAATATCATACGGTGGGTAAACTAATTACTGTTGTGCAATTGATAGAAAAGCAAATGATTATGACGATATCGAAGGCAATGGTCATGTATATAGGCATCACGTCCAGGATTAGTAGACCGACACCTGCCTGCATCTACTACTATTACTCCACACAACAACCGCTATGGAGCATGCATCTAGTGTATTAAGTTCATGGAAAAATGGAGTAATGCAATAAGAACGATGACATGATGTTCACAAGATCTATTCATATAGGAATGTACCCTATCTTTTTATCATAAATGGCAACGATACATGTGTGTCATGTCTCCTTCTGTCACTGAGATTGAGCACCGCAAGATCGAACCCATCACAAAGCACCTCTTCTCATGGCAAGAAAAATCAATCTAGTTGGCCAAACCAAACCAAAGTTTTGGAGAAGAAATATGAGGCTTTAACAATCATGCATATAAGAGTTCAACAAAGACTCAAATAATATTCATAGATAGATCTGGTCATAAACTCACAATTCATCGGATCCCAACAAACACACCGCAAAAAAGAGTTACTTCAAATGGATCTCCGAGAACATTGAGGAGAACCTTGTATTAAAGATCAAAAAGAGAGACGAAGCCATCTAGCTACTTCCTACGGACCCGTAGGTCTGTGGTAAACTACTCACGGATCATCGGAGGGGCAAGGGTGATGATGAAGAACCCCTCCGTGATCGTTGACCCCTCTGGCCGAGTGCAGGAGAATGCCTCTAGATTGGATCTCATGGTTCTGGAACTTGCGTAGGTGGAAACTCTGATCTCTCAACTCCCCTAGGGTTTCTGGAATATTTGGGTATTTATAGAGCTGAGAGGCGGCGGAAAAGACTCCCACGGGCCCCACTACCCACCAAGGCGCACCTGGGGCCTCTGGCATGCCCTGATGCCTAGTGGGCCCCACGGGCCTCCTCAGGTGCACCTCGTTGGTAGGTGTCTTCTGGGCAGAAAAAAATCTCCAAAAAGTTTCGCTGCATTTGGACTTTGTTTGATATGGATATTCTGTGAAGTAAAAAACAAGCAAAAAGCAGCAACTGGCACTGGGCACTATATCGATAGGTTAGTCCCATAAAATGATATAAAGTTGCTATAAAATGAATATAAAACATCCAAGATTGATAATATCATAGCATGGAACAATCAAAAATTATAGATACATTGGAGACATGATGGTTGCTGCAACTACGTCGGTATTTCCCCCAAGAGGAAGGGATGATGTTGCACAGCGATGGTAGGTATTTCCCTCAGTGATGAAACCAAGGTTATCAAACCAGTAGGAGAACCAAGCAACACAACGTAAACAGCACCTTCACACAAACAACAACACCTCGCAACCCGATGTTTTAAAGGGGTTGTCAATCCCTTTCGGGGTACGACGCCTCAGGATAGGCAAATGGACGTGAGGTAAATTGTAGTAGATTGATGGACCGAATGCCAAATAGAATAAATAATGATAAAATGCAACAAGGTATTTTAGTATTTTTGGTTTAATAGATCTGAATAAGAACGCAAAGGAAAAGTAGATCGCAAGGCAAATATATGAGAAACAAGACCCAGGGGCCGTAGGTTTCACTAGTGGCTTCTCTCGAGAAAAATAGCAAACTGTGGGTAAACAAATTACTGTTGGGCAAGTGATAGAACTCCAAATAATTATGACAATATCCAGGCAATGATCATTACATAGGCATCATGTACAAGACTAGTAGACCGACTCCTGCCTGCATCTACTACTATTACTCCACACATCGACCGCTATCCAGCATGCATCTAGTGTATTAAGTTCATGGAAAAACGGAATAATGCAATAATAACGATGACATGATGTAGACAAGATCCGTTATCTATTGCGGTAGATAGGGATCCCATCTTTTATCCTTAGTAGCAACAATACATACGTGTTGGTTCCCTTTCTGTCACTGGGATCAAGCACCGTAAGATCGAACCCACTACCGGGCACCTCTTCCCATTGCAAGATAAATAGATCAAGTTGGCCAAACAAAACCCAAATATCAGAGAAGAAATACGAGGCTATAAGAGATCATGCATTTAAGAGATCAAAGAAACTCAAATAAATTTGATGGATATAAAAAGATATAACTGATCATAAACTCGAAGTTCATCAGATCCCAACAAACACACCACAAAAAGAGTTACATCATATGGATCTCCAAGAGACCATTGTATTAAGAATTCAGCGAGAGAGAGAGAGAGAGCCATCTAGCTACATGTCGGTGTCAAAACCGGCGGATCTCTGGTAGGGGGTCCTGAACTGTGCGTTTAAGGTCGATGGTAACAGGAGACGGGGGACACGATGTTTGCCCAGGTTCGGGCCCTCTTGATGGAGGTAATACCCTACTTCCTTCTTGATTGATCTTGATGAATATGAGGATTACAAGAGTTGATCTACCACGAGATCGTAATGTCTAAACCCTAGATGTCTAGCCTATATGATTGTAATTACCTATACAGACTAAACCCTCCAGTTTATATAGACACGGAGAGGCCTAGGGTTGTACAGAGTCGGTTTACAGAGGAAGGAATCTTCATATCCGAACGCCAAGCTTGCCATCCACGCAAAGGAGAGTCCCAACCGGACACGGGAGGAAGTCTATTGTCTTGTATCTTCATGGCCCATTTTCCGGCCCACGTCACATAGCCCGGACGCCCGAGGACCCTTAATCCAGGACTCCCTTAGTATCCCCTGAACTTGGCTTCAATGACGATGTGCCCGGCGCGCAAGTTGTCTTCGACATTGCAAGGCGGGTTCCTCCTCCGAATACATCAAAGTAGTCCTCGAGCACGGAGAACGTGGCTGGCTCTGCAAAACAAGCCCCACATACAGCCATAAAGAGTATAATATTTAACAAGTCCCATCTACTGACATCTTTTGTAGTGAGACGCCACATCTCTGCCTGATCATTATTTTGAACCGTTTTTTAGCCTCGCGCTCCGTGCTTTGAGATGCGGTTTCTGTCGTGGGTTTGTCACGGCAGATGTCCTCGTGAAAGGACTTAGTCGTGGAGCCATCGCTACGGGTTAACTTGAACGGGTTAAAGCGGACACAAGGACACGAGAGTTTATACTAGTTCGGCCCCTTCGATGAAGGTAAAAGCCTACGTCTAGTTGTGATGGAATTGATGGGGTTTCGATGACTAGGGAGAAAACAAGCTTCGCCTAGACCTCGAGTTGTTGTTGTCTGTCCCGAACCGCCGCCGGGTCGTCCCCTTATATACATGGGTGACGCCCGTCGGTTTACATAGTCCCGATGCTAGTTCATAGACGTATCCGGCCCAGTCTCTACTATTCCTAACTTACAACACAAGATACATATTGACGCCGGTTTATAGCTATTTGGCGGGAATCGCTATGGGCCATAGGCCCTCTCGCTATCTACTTGGGCTTTAACATGTTCAACTATCGGTGAAGTTAACCCGGCCTGCTCTGGCCGGTTTACCCCTAGTGGTAACATCCCCAACATTAGGCCCCAGATTGATTTGAACAGTTCATGTCAATCCTTGGTAAAGAAACTTCGTCTTCTGCATCTTTGTGTTATTTGGTAAACCGCCGTGATGTCATCTTCTCTGATCGTCGTGAACCGGCTTGACGTCACCTGTCATAAAGTTATCCACAGTATCTTTTGTTAATAGATCTACGAGAATCGAGGCGGCAGCTCGCTTCCAAGACCATGGCTCGATTTTCGCTACCGACACATGTCCCTTGCCTTATAAATAGGCCCGAGGGTCATTTTTTTTTTCCTTCGTTCTGTCTCTTCGTCTTCCTTGCGCCGCCCGCTTCAGAGCTCCGCCGCCGCCCGTCGACCTCAAGACCGCCCTTGGCAGCTGATCAACCTCGAGCATACCGAATCTGGGCGACCTTCCTTTTCTTCCACACTCGTAAGCATTCTTTCCTTCCCCGTAGATCTGTTCTAGGTTCTTGTGTTCTTCAGCGTTCACGATGCTTCTCGCTCAGATAGCGTCTTCGATAAACTGTAAATCTTGGACCCATGTAGCGACAACTTCTACCATCCGCTTGTCCTTACGCCACTCGGGGCCATAGATCGATCTGTATTTTTGCTCATGGATTCAAGATCTGCTCCTTTTCAAATCTTGAATATTCACTTTTTTTCGAACATGCTCGATCCGATAATCTGTTAAGCAATCTTGTGAAACCTGTTTTCACCGCAATTCTGATTCTGCATCATTTTCAAACCGAGCGGTTTAGTTTTATAGAAAAAACTGATAACTCGGCATATACCATTAGCCCCGTGATCGAACCGCCAAATGATTTTAGCTAAACAAAGGCCGCTTTGCGTAACTCCGTTTATAAATAAATTCTTCCGATTTAATACTGAATGCATTGGTATATATCTTTCCAACATATCTTTGAACCGGTATAAATATTCTCGCAGACTGTACCATGGCCAAGCAAGTATATGAGTGCAATCGGTCGCTTTCGAGTGACCGAGACACACTGGAGAACTTAGTCGAAATTGGCACTTTGGGCAAAAAGATGTCATTCATCGAGGGTCCTCGCCCGGAAAGTGTTCCGAACCCAAACATGGAGAAGTTGTTGTTTTTGCTGACCATCTGGCCCGGGGCTTCAGTCCACCCGGTTCAAAGTTTTATCGGGATGCCTTGGCCAACTTCCAATTGCATCCACAAGATATTGGCCCTAACTCCGAACCAATATCATCGCTTCCAAGTGCTTTGTGAGGTGTTCTTTCAAGAGGAGCCCTCAGTTGAACTATTCGAGACTGTTTCCATCTAAACCGCCGCACCGAATTCTCGACGGCCCCAACACGTAACTAGGCGGCATGGCGATTCAAAAGCTTAAAAGAAGTTACTTATCCTCACGCCTAAATCGCACAGCCATCCCAAAGAATGGAATGCTACATGGTTCTACTGCAAAGATACTTCACCGATGGAGAAAACCCTTGCCGGGTTACCGTCCGAACGGTTAAGCAATACACATCCTCTCCTCAAAGATTGATCTGCAAGGAGAGAAGCAAATATGCTCCTCAATTATCCAAGCTCCGTGCCTTCATGGCTAATGGGCTGACCGGAGTTGACCTTGCCCATTGTTGATATCTTGGAGCGCATTACCCTTAAGCCAAGCGCCCGGTTTGATGTGCGAATACACATAAGACTTAAAAGACCCTCACGGCACATTGAAGTCCAAATTGTCAAACGATGAAGTCACCGAGGCTGTTAAGAAGATGTTGAATGAACTCGAGATCGCTCAAGGCCAAACCGCCTGCTTCCTTTTTCTCGCCAAGAACAAACCGCCAAATTGTAAGCCTCATATCATATATCTTTATGAAATCTTGCCATGTTTTTAAATACCCTCTGTTAACTTTAACGCCTTTCAAACAGGGTGATGATCCATTTTGAGCAAAAGACTCCTCAGAGAAACCGGAGAAGGCAATCCGGCCCAAGACCCGAGTTGTGAAGAAACCGGCCCACCGAAAGAGAACCAATGCCTCCTCCGATCCTCCAGCTGATGACGATGTGGGTAATCCGGACCTTGAGGTAGAACTTGACCCACTTGGTTTACTTTTCACACGCCTTATTGATAATAATTATTGTCAGGATGAAGCTGAGGTCAGTCATGCTGACGCTATAGAGGTAATCACTCTTTCTTCCGATTCAAACCCTTTACCTTCACTAAAAATACGTCGGGTAAACCGGAAAGTTAAATTCTCTCATCCCCTT
The DNA here is from genome assembly GCA_021605205.1 of Aegilops longissima. Lineage (NCBI taxonomy): Eukaryota > Viridiplantae > Streptophyta > Magnoliopsida > Poales > Poaceae > Aegilops > Aegilops longissima. Next base: position 170,148,731 of record CM038678.1, read on the forward strand.
GCTTACTTGGACCGAAACTTTCTTATGAAGACACAACGACATGAAGCTCGTGGGCACTACCCGGCATAGCGGTCAGGTAGTTACCTCCGCCGGTTTACCGAACAGTCCGGTTCGGAAACACCGTTCAGAGGTCTCTAACTGCTTCGTCAATGCTTATCCTAAAGCGGTTGTTTTCGGCAACCTCTTAATCCTCGACGACCATTATCGTGGCACTTCTCATTCTTCTTCCCATGAAGTCTTTGGCCACCCAGCTCCCACCACTCAAGATTGTGCTTGGGTGAGCCGTTTTACTGATAATTCTGCTTGATATAGTACTTTCCATATTTACTGGATTCATCCATTTTTTCACTTTCAGGACCAAGCCTAGGCCCAGCAAAAAAGCTCGTCTGGACAAAGCGGCGGAAGAAGATGACACTCCTGAACCGGCCAGAACGATAGATCCGGAAGAACCTATCCATGATGATGTGATGAACGACCCACCACCGCAAGACCATGATGTTGCTGCTAAAGATGTGCATGTTGATGCCTCATGCCCAGTTAATCAACCCACGAGCCCTATCCAAACTGATAAGACAGCGAGCCCTTCCAAGCACACCGACAATCCGGCAACTCCAATGCGAACCGGCAAAGCCAAGGATGATGATGTCATCATATCGCTTCGGTCATTCGATCCGCAATCTGCTGTTTTGTCCAAGCACACCGCAAAAGACGAGTTTGCAGCCTTTGGTAAAGGCAAACGGAACAATCGATTTAGCCACTTTGCTACTCGACCTCGTGAACTTTATTCCGCTTATCTGAATCGCTATATACCAGCCATGATTGTGAAGCTGGTTTGGTAAAATGATGAAGGATAAATATGAGGTAAATTTCATACGACTCTTCTTGCGTATTTCAATCATCAACTCCAAGAGTCCCCAAGTGACGGTTTGAAGATAGTAACTTAAACGGGACTTTCGACTTGAACCTTTTTGAATGACATTTTACTTTGAGGTCAGAGTTTCAAGGGCAGTTTAACTTAAGTAAGCTAAACCGGGACTTTGTACAAGAAGAATTTAGTGCCACTGAAGGTAGAGCAAATACACATTAGCCCCCAAGTGCCAAGTTGAATACTTGTATTGATCTTGGGACTTATATGAAATTTGTAGGATAAAAAGCAAATATGTATTAGCCCCAAGTACCAAGGGCCTAACCTGTTATGTTGTTGGTACTTCAATTCTGCATCATAATCTTTAATCAATGACCTGTGTGGTGGTGACTGAGCAAGAAAGAAAACCAAGTTGTCGATCTTCAAGAAAACCTGAAATCTCAACAGACTGAAACCTCAAAAGCCAAAGACGAATTAACCAGCGCTTTAAGCGTCATGGAAAATCTTAAAGAGGATTTCAACAAGGAACGGGCATATTGGGCCAATGAAAAGGTCGCTTTACTTCAAAGGGCAGAAAAGGCCGAAGCTGCACTCAAACCAGTGGTAGATGAGCTGACCAGCGTAAAGCGTCAAGTGCATGCTATGACCGCTGCCGTCTTTGGTAAGCATTTTTACGTTCTGCAGTAACGATGTCTCCTCATATTTTAGTCGGTTTACCAACCCTTTGAATGATTCAGGGACACGTATTGGCCACTTGGGATCAAACGTGCGGAAGAAACTGAAAGCCGCCTATACATTGATAGAACAATTGTATACATGCGCAAGAACGGATCATCAAGATCGCTTTCACAACAACCCGCCCCGACCTTGATTCAGACACCATCAAGAGGTTGTCAATGCTTCCTGCCCGGATTGAATAATTGAAGAAATTGCTGCCGTAACCGGCGCTTATAAACGCCTTTAATCCGGGCAAAAGCATGGGTTCCAGATTTTGATCCTGTTGAAGCGGCCCAAGGCTTCCCAAGTGTGAAGGAGGACAGGACAGAATTCAGTGAAGAGGATCTCAGAGCTATAAACCAGGAAGTGCGCCCTATGGCTTGTCAATTGGCCGAAGAGGCAAATTTGTCCCACTATCAAGCTCAATATGATGGTCAAAATAAACAAGTGGCTGCACCAGTTCCTGAAGCGGAGAATCTTATCCCTCCAATCCGTAAGCATACTTACGCTCCTGACATTGAACCGTCCTTGCTGATCAACGATGAAGCTGTATTTCAAGCATTAATGGAATCGGCTGGACAACTGCTGATTTCAAAGAGCTGGGTAGAGGAGCGAAGTGAAGCGGCGCAGTAATGATTCGCAACCATCGAGCAAGTGGCGACCAAGCGTAAACCGAAACCGATTTATATTTGCTGTTTCATTATGATATGATGGAAAACAATTATCTCATCTGGGCACCATGTTGCCGTAATAGACTAGCTGCCACACTTGGTGCCGATATGCCTTCGATGCATACGTGATTGCAACTTATGCTTCCTTTGAATCATCAATATTAAACCGTTATCTGCAAAAAAGGTCTTAAAACGCCGCTGTGGTTGTACCACCAGGCGGGTCATAATATTGATTGTATATGAAATCAAAGATAACTTCTTAGATTTAAACATATGATCAAATATAACAATACATGATACCTGCCATCGTAGGCCATGAAGTTGGCTGTGCCAATCGTAAACCGGAGCATTTTAAGAAAACCACTGTCGCAGGAGAATAGCTCATGTGAATATAAGGTCGGGTTACCAAGTAACCATTCCGGTTTATAGAAAAGACTAGCATTACCCCAAAATAGGAGGTTAGCAGAAAATCAAACCGGGCAAGATGTCTCCGGATCAAGAATAGTCTGTGTTCATCAATTGACAATAAACCGCTTAGCAGTCGTTGGTATAAGAACACAACAAAACATATGCAAATAAGAGAAATATATCTCAAGCAAAGACAAACAGAATCATTTGCAAAAAAGAGGCTATCTGAGCCGATCAAGTGGTATTACCGTGGTCGGACGCGACCAAGCCCCCGACAGGCGTAGCTATGGTTCAAGTCAGCCAAGGTCCCCAAATGATGCAGTGGCATGACGCCGATCAAGAGGCGAGCGATGAGTTCTGGTTCACCAAAGCCCCCAAGTGATTCTGTGGCCTTAGGCCGATCAAGAGGCGTGATCTGGTTCGTACATGACCAAGTCCCAAGTGATCTTGTGGCTTTCACGGTCTAAAGGTGTTGCATTGGTTCGGATACCACCAAGCCCCTAGAGACATGATACAAAGCTTGCTTGAAAAAGCTAACTCAAGGGTAAACCAGATGTCGCTTAAGATAAAAACTCCGTAACCACACATGATATAAAGAACAGAGACCCCGCTTAGCTAGGGCTCCGGCTTATTATATTGATCATAATATATACATTGTCGTAATATGTACATAAGCGAGCCTATGGCTCAAGTATAGTAAGGTCAAGATGAGCTATGTTCCAGGCCTATTGGTTTCCTCTTCGACGGCGTGAGTCTTTATGCTCTCTAACATCGATCGATAATACGACCCACAGTGATTCTTGCTGACCACGAAAGGTCCCTCCCAAGGTGGGGATAACTTGTGCATATCACCGGTCTTGATGAGTCAAAGCACCAGATCTCCTTCTTGAAAGGTTCGGTTCTAACTCGCGATCGTGATATCGACGAAGATCCTGCTGGTAAATCGCCGAACGGGCGGCGGTGACGTCACGCTCCTCGTCCAACAGGTCCAAAGCGTCTTGTTGTGCTTCCTCGTTGTCCGCTTCAACATAGGCCGCTACACGAGGTGCATCATGACGGATATCACTGGGGAGGACCGCCCGCTCCAGAGACCATGAAGAATGGTGTATCCCGTCGAATTGTTGGGCGTGGTGTTGATGCTCCATAACACGATGGTAACTCCTCAACCCAACATCCGGCGACATTGTAAAGGAACCATAAGCCGGGCTTGATGCCTCAGAAGATCTCTTGGTTAACCCACTGCTTGGCCATTGGACTGTGGGTGAGCTATCGATGACACGCAAGCGGATGTGCTCACGCCACAAAACTCCTTCATAGCGCCCTTGGACAAGTTGGTACCATTATCAGTAATGATACTGTGCGGAAAGCCAAACCGGAAAATCACCTTTTTAATGAATTGAACCATCGTGGCTGCATCACACTTGCTCACGGGCTCCGCTTCAACCCACTTTGTAAACTTGTCCACTGCCACCAAAAGGTGGGTCTTCTTGTCCTTGGACCTTTTGAAGGGTCCAACCATATCCAGCCCCCAAGTCGCAAACGGCCAAGTAATTGGAATCATTCTCAATTCTTGAGCCGCACATGAGCGCGCCTTTGAGAATTTCTCGACAACCATCGATCGCCTCACTAGGTCCTCCGTGATTAGCATGGGCAGTCAACCAAGAGAAACCGTGATTTAAACGCCTTAGCTACCAGAGATTTTGAACCGCATGGTGACCACAATCCCTTCATGTATTTCACGCAAAATTTCACAGCCTTCCTCGGGGACACACAATACCTGAACGCCCTCGATACGCTGCAATGATGCAACTCGCCATTGATAATAGTCATGGACTTGGATCACCGGACTATCTGCTCGCCGTAGTCTCGCCCTCCGTAACTCGCCCTGTTCATGTACGCAAGATAAGGAACCGCCCAATCCGTATGACATGTAGGGCTGCCACCAATCGAGCCTCTGAATCAGGAATAGCCAAATCCTCTTCACCGGGAGCTTGACGGACGGGTTATGCGTAACATCTAAAAGACGTTAGGCGGACCGGTTTACGCCGAGAGCCCAGCCGCCTTAAGGCATCCGCCGCTTGCTTTTTCCGCTCGTCCACATGATCCACCTGGTAACCCTTAAAGTGGCCTGCAACCATATCCACCTCACGACGATAGGCTGCCATGAGCGGATCCTTGGAATCCCAAGCGCCAGAAACTTGTTGAGCCACCAGGTCCGAGTCACCGAAGCATTTAACCTGGCTGAGATTCATCTCCTTTGCCATCCAAAGACCATGGAGCAAATCTTCATACTCAGCTACATTGTTAGTACAAGGGAACATTAAGCAGAGAATGTAATAGAACTTATCACCTCGCGGGGAAGTTAATACGACTCCAGCCCCCGAGCCCTCCAATTTCCTGGACCCGTCAAAATGGATAGTCCAATAAGTGTGATCCGCTTCTTCTTGGTGCTTGTAGTCTCCGCCCAATCATTGATGAAATCAACAAGTGCTTGAGATTTGACCGCCGTCCGAGGTACGTATTGCAAACCGTGGGACCCAAGCTCTATAGCCCACTTGGCAATCCGGCCAGTCGCCTCCCTATTCTGAATTATATCTCCCAAAGGAGTAGAGCTGACCACTGTGATAGGATGTCCCTGGAAGTATTGTTTAAGCTTCCGGCTTGCCATGAAAACTCCATACACTAGTTTCTGCCAATGCGGGTACCTTTGCTTGGACTCAATAAGTACCTCGCTGATATAGTAAACCGGACGCTGAACCGGATACTCTTTGCCTGCCTCTTTGCGCTCCACCACAATAGCCACGCTGAATGCACGAGCATTAGCCGCTACATATAGTAGCAATGGTTCCTTGTCAATCGGAGTTGCAAGAACGGGTGGATTGGCTAGATGCCGCTTTAAGTCCTCAAATTCTTTATCAGCAGTCAACTCGCATTTAATTGATCCGTCTTCTTCAAAGATTCGGTACAAGGGAATCGCTTCTCACCGAGGCGGCCGATAAACCGCTTAGCGCGCAATCCGTCCCCGCCAAGCGCTGAACGCCGTTGATACACTTCGTTTAGCTGTGGAGGTGATAGATGTAATCTTCTCCGGATTAGCTTCAATTCCTCGTTGGACACAAGAAAACCCAATAACTTGCTCGCCGTACACCAAAAACGACGGCCGGGTTGAGCATCATCTTGTAAGTCAGAGGTTATCAAAGGTTTCTTTCAAATCGCCAATCAGCGCCTCCTTCTCCCTTGACTTGACCACAATATCATCCACATAGGCGTACATTACGGCCGATCTGTTTATGAAGGCAATTATGTACACACCGCTGATAAGTTGCTCGGGCGCCTTGAGCCCGAAGGTATAGATACATAGCGAAGGCTCCAAAGGGAGTTACTAACGCTGTCTTCTCTTGGTCCTTAACGCCATCTTGATCTCGATGATAACCAAAATATGCATCCAGAAAACTCAAACGCTCACATCCCGCGGTGGCATCGATAATCTGGTCAATGCGGGGGAGGGCAAAGGGGTCTGCTGGACAGGCTTTGTTAGGGTCTGTGTAATCCACACACATATGCCAAGTGCCATTTTTCTTAAGAACCAGCACAGGATTAGCAAGCCATTATGGATGGAAGACTGCAACAATAAAACCGGCCGCTAAGAGCCTGGCCACCTCCTCTCCAATAGCTTTTCCCCGTTCCTCGTTAAACCGGCGGAGAAACTGCTTCACTGGTTTGTACTTAGGATCAAAATTAAGAGTGTGCTCAGAGAGTTCTCTCGGTACACCTGGCATGTCAGAAGGCTTCCATGCAAAAATGTCCCGATTCTCACGGATGAACTCGATGAGCGCGCTTTCCTATTTCGGGTCCAAGCTGGCACTGATAGTGAACTGCTTGGACGAATCGCCAGGCACGAAGTCAACAAGCTTAGTCTCAGCCGCCGATTTGAACTTTAAATCCGGATCATGCTTTGTAGTTGGCTTCTTCAACGGGGTCATGTCCGCGGGATCAACATTGTCCTTGTAGTATTTTAACTCCTCCGTAGCACAAACCGACTCAGATAGGCGCGATCACCTTCCTCGCATTCCAAAGCAATCTTGCGGCTTCCATGAACTGTTATTGTGCCCTTGTGACCCGGCATTTTGAGCTGTAAATAGATATAACAAGGACGTGCCTTGAATTTTACATAAGCCGGCCGCCCAAACAGAGCATGATATGGGCTCCGGATCTTCACCACTTCAAAAGTCAGCGTCTAGGATCGGGAATTGTGATCGTCCCCAAAGGCCACTTCCAGAGCTATCTTGCCAACAGGATATGCTGACTTGCCAGGTACCACACCATGGAATATTGTATTGGTCGGTTTAAGATTTTTCTCTGTCAGCCCCATACGGCGGAAGGTCTCATAATATAAGATGTTAATGCTGCTCCCTCCATCCATGAGCACTTTAGTGAATTTATAACCTCCCACCTGAGGGGATACCACTAATGCTAGCTGACCCGGATTGTAAACCCGGAGAGGGTGATCCTCTCTGCTCCATACGATTGGTTGTTCCGACCAGCGTAAATAACGTGGTACGGCCGGTTCAACAAAATTCACCGCTCGCTTATGGAGTTTCCGGTCACGCTTATCCAAGCTAGTCGTGAAAACATGATATTGCCCAGTATTTAACTGCTTTGGATGGCTGTGATAACCCGACTGCTGTTGCTAGCTGTAACCACCTTGGTTATTCTGACTATTCTGATTGTTATGTCCACCTTGATTGCCATTGAAGCCTGAACCGGAAGCTCCTCCATCGTGACCCGGCCCATGGAAACCGGATCCTGAACCGCCACCTGATCCATGATCATAACGGAAGGCATTAGAATTCTTGAACTCCTGCATAATGTAACAGTCCTTCCAAAGGTGGTTGGCCGGCACCTCCTTCGTCCCGTGCTTTGGACAGGGCTGGTTCAACAAATAGTTTAGGCGATCCGGGTTAGGATTCGGAGCTCCACCGCGACTCACCGCTTTACCCTTGCGTCGCTGACCCTTGTCCTGCGCACTAGTATTAGCCACAAAATCTACGCTGCCATCCGCTTTACGTTTGCCTCCATTCCCATGACCTGCCGTGCTGTGTTGCTGCCCCTTGGAGTTGCTGCTCTTTTTTCCCTTCCCTGCCTTGTCATCCTCAGACTCGGGATCCTTGGTACTATCAGAATCAGCATATTTCACTAAAGCACCCATGAGGGTGCCGATGCCGTTACAAAACCGCTTCATTCGCCCCAACTTTAACTTCAGAGGCTTAAACCGGCAGTTGCCTTCCAGAGTTATAATCGCAGAATCAGCGTTGATACGGTCTGACGAGTGCAAAATTTCTGAGACACGACGCAACCATGTCACCGAGGAGGATATCGCGAAGCTCCAGAAGGCGAGGTACCTGACTGCAGAAATCCCCCACAGGCTCCCTACTAAAGGGCAGGTCATCCCCACACCAAAATCCAGTGAGAGGGTCGTATTCATCTCCACTTCCTCTGCTGGCTAGGGTTCGCTCTTCACCCCTTCGTTCGCGGCCTCATGTTCTATTATGGGCTAGATTTTCATGATCTAGCTCCGGACTCTTTTCTCCACATCTCGGTGCTCGTCGTAGTGTGTGAAGCCTTTCTCCGCATCCCCCCACACTTCGGCCTATGGCTCAAGACTTATAATGTGAAGCCGAAGATAGTCAACGGGGAGCAAGCGGAGTGCGGTAGTGCTATGGTGAGCAAGCTTGTCAACACTATCTGGCCAAAAGGCACTTTCACGGAAACTCCCAACTTATGGCAACAGGAGTGGTTCTATATCACCGAACCCCGTGGCACCAAATGGGCAGCCGCTCCTGTGTTCGATCTAGCCCTCCATTGCGGCTCGCATCGTGGATAAATAAGGGGCTAGACTGGGGATCAGCTGATGAAGTACAGACGCTGCAAAGTCGTATCCGGAGTATCGTCGAAAGGGACATTGGCCTCATTAATGTGATCCAAGTGATGCTAGTCCACCGGATCATACCGTGCCAGTGATGGCCTTTCCATATGTGGGAGTTCAATCCAGAAGGACCGCGAACCCTTCATCAATTCTTCGGCACAACGCACGAAGGGATGTGGAAACTATTCTTCAAGGCTCGAAAGCAGTGGCCGGACACATCAGAGGACATCGATCTCAACTACAACCATCTGAATACCTTAGTAAGCACCCAATTTCTGACCGCAACTCGGTTGATTATCCCATAGCGATGTACTGAGAGCTCTATCTTTGACCAGGGCTGGATAAAGAAGGCGGAACAAATCAGGTGTTCAGCTCCACTTCCCGAAGACTCGGTCGATCCTGTGTTGACGAGGATGCTGGTCCCGGCGCCGTATCAAGTGCCAGCGCAAGAGGACAAGGAGAAGAGCGAAGAGGCCGAAAGCGGTCTCCACTCTACAGGTATGCCGGACATTATGTCCGGGGAGACTAAAGCTCCCTCTTCAAAAGACGAAGGGGAAGGAGAAGGTGATATCCCTTCCCCTCATGGGAGGAAAAGGACTACATCCGAAGACTTGGAGGTGGAAGCACCCAAGAGAGGGAAGGTGTAACGCCCCGGATTCGATGCGCCAGGTGTCTGCCAGTTATTCGCCGTCGTTGCCATGTCATTTGCTTGCGTGTTGCACTTTTCCATGTCATCATCTGCATTTTTATCATGTCATCATGTGCATTTCGTTTTGCATACGTGTTCGTCTCATGCATCCGAGCTTTTTCCCCGTTGTCTGTTTTGCAATCCGGCACTCTTATGTCTCCCGGCGCCCTCTTTTACCTCTTTTCATGTGCGGGTATTAAACGGTCTTGGAATGGACCGAGGTTTGTCAAGCGGCCTTGGTATAGCACCGGTAGACCGCCTGTCAAGTTTCGTGCCATTTGGAGGTCGTTTGGTACTCCAACGGTTAACCGGGTAACCGCAAAAGCCTCTTTTGTTGCAGCCCAACACCCCTTTCTAAGTGGCCCAAAACCCACCTAACTCCCCTCCATGCTCTCGGTCGTTCGATCACGATCGCGTGGCCGAAAACCGCACCTCATTTGGACTCTCCTAGCTCCCTCTACCTATATATATGTGGCCTCCCCCGAAAAATTCGCAGATCAAACCCTAGCTTCTTCCCTAGGCACACGGACAAAACCTCGCCGCCGGACATGTCCGCTTCCACCTCGCCGCCTCCTCGCCCCTATCGTCGCGCCACGTGGCGTCCCTCGCCCGCCGCCGCCGAGGCCGCGCTGCCCACGGCCGCCCGCCTGCCCGGTCGCCGCCCGTCGCCTCCGCGGGCTTCGCGCCTCGCCGGAGCCGCGCGCGCCGCGCCGCCTCCGCCCGGCGGCGCGCCGCCTGGCGCCGGCGCGCCGCCGCCGCATGAGCGCCCGCCGCCGCCGCCATCGCGTGCCTCGCCGCCGTCCACCTCCGCGCCGGCCGCCTCGCGCGCCCTCCGGCCGCCCGCCTGAAGCGCCCGCCTTGCCGCCGCCGGCGAAGCCGACGCCGAGAAGCCGCCGCCCACTCCGACTCGCCGCGATGCGCCGACCGCCCTCGTCGCCCGGCCTGCGCCGCCGTCCCCGGCCTCTCGCCGCCCGGGACCGGCGGATCCGCGCCCCTCGCTGCCTCCCTCCATCTCCGGCCGGATCCCGCATCTCCGGCGAGCCCCGAGCCGGCCATCCTCGTGAATCCCGCCGGTTGACTTTCCCCCTCCCCCAAATTCATCTAAGTCCCGAAATCTGTGAATATTTTGTTGCATTTTCGTTGCGTCATATCTCTGTCATCGTTGCTCCGTTTTGCGCGTGTAATATGTCAAAATGTTCGTCTCGAAGATTAGATCATTTCGTCTCATTGCATCATTTTCATTTGAGCTCATCTTGATGCCCGAAATGCTTTTGCAAGAGTGCTATGTGATGTTAGTTTCTGATTTTTATCAGAACATGCACTTTTGTCATTTTTGCCATGATTGATGTGTGCATCCTATGGACTTGAGTCCTACATGTGTTTTGTAATATGCCATGCCATCTTTCCAGGGGTGTATGCCATGTATTTTTGTGATCAATGTGGTGACTAGCACAAGCATGCAAACTAGGTGTCTTGTTGCTGTTTTCAGCCCTGTTTTGCTGATATTTTGATGCCATGTTAACTTGATGCTACCAAGAGATCCATGCATATTTTGAGATACTTCACTAAGGATGTTTTGTAAAGCATGTCTTGCTCTATCCATCCATGCCCTTGTTTGCAATTATGGAGTGCCATAGCTTGAGTCAATCGAGCTCTACTTTTGCTATAAAATGTTCCTGGCAGATTGTTTACATGTTATTCAATTTTGCCAAGGTTGTTGTAGTTGATCCATGCACCCTATGATGTTGTTCTTGCCATGTATAGCTTCTATGCCATGTCTTCTTACTGTTGGTTGCCTTGCCATGCCATGTTTTGCTCTGTGGTGAGTGATTCAAGCTCACCAACATGCCTACTCATTGTTGTTTCTGCCATGTTTAAATCTGTTATATAACTTGTCATGTTTACGTGGGTGCCATCATATCTTCTGATCCTTTTTGGCTTATGGTCACTAAAGGACTTTTGTTCTATGCAATTAGTAGATTCATGCCATGCCTTGGTTTGACATGTTAAGTTCCTGTAACATGTTGTTTCATAGCTCTAAACATTGCAACCTGATGTTATTTCTGCCAATGCCTGAAACTGTTATAAGTTGCAATCTTGCCATGTCATTTTGAGCATGTTCTGGTGATTTCTGGAGATAGCTCAGTGTTCATGTTTTGCAATGCTTTACCTGTAGATCATGCCCATGCCTTTTGTTTTCATATTGTGGTGCTGTAGCATATTGTTTTGATGCTTGCAATATGCCTAGTTGCTGTTTTGGACAGCTTGTTCTTTAAACTTGTATAGGGTGTATGTGTTGAACCGCTGTCTGCTTTTGAGTGTGTTCTATATGAAACTTGCTTGATTTTGCTTGTAGTTTCATATTATCATGTTGGATCCTTGTTTTGAGGTGTTTTCTTGATGTTTGTATGCATTTTCATCAATGCCATGCTTATCTTGTTTTGCTCATATCTTCTAGGCCGAGCTCAATCTAATGAATTTTATATGTAACTTGACTAGAATTCCGTGTAGATCATCGTGGTGCATCTTAACTTGCTGTTTAACAACTTGAACATAAATTTATTCAGATCTGGACCAATTTCGAAATTTGCATATGAGGACTTACCGGAATGGTTCTATGTTGTTTCCGGCCTCATTTAAACTTGCCTTGATGTGTTGTTCTTGTTTGCATCATCTCTTGCCATGAGTAGCTTCATGTAGCTTTGTCATGCATCATGCTTGTTTATGCATCATGCCTTGTTCATGTGTGGGGTGTTTACTATGTTGTGTGCTTCTTCTTGTTAGTTCCTGTTTCGTTGCGATCGTGAGGATTCGTTCGTCTACGCTTGGTTCGGCTTCTTCCGTTCGTCTTCTTCATGGACTCGTTCTTCTTCCTAGCGGGATTTCAGGCAAGATGACCGCTACCCTGGATCTCACTACTATCATTGCTATGCTAGTTGCTTCGTTCTTTCGCTATGCTGCGCTACCTATCACTTGTTGCTCAAGCCATCCCAAATTGCCATGTCGCCTCTAACCTTTTTCACCCTTCCTAGCAAACCGTTGTTTGGCTATGTTACCGCTTTGCTCAGCCCCTCTTATAGCGTTGTTAGTTGCAGGTGAAGATGAAGTTTGTTCCTTTTTGGAACATGGAGTTGTTGTTCCTTGTTGGAACATGTTTACTTGTTGGGATATCACAATATATCTTATTTAATTAATGCATCTATATACTTGGTAAAGGGTGGAAGGCTCGGCCTTATGCCTGGTGTTTTGTTCCACTCTTGCCGCCCTAGTTTCCGTCATATCGGTATTATGTTCCCGGATTTTGCGTCCCTAACGCGGTCGGGTGATTTATGGGACCCCCTTGACAGTTCGCTTTGAATAAGACTTTTCCGGCAAGGCCCAACTTTGGTTTTACCATTTGCCTCACCACCACCTACTTTTCCCTTGGGAGTCGCGCTCTCAAGGGTCATCTTTATTTAGCCCCCGGACCAGTTGCTTCTCTAAGTGTTGGTCCGAACCGAGCCACTGCTGGGCCACCTTGGGGCAACTTGAGGGTTGGTTTTACTCAGTAGTCTGTCTCATCCGGTGTTGCCACGAGAACGAGCTATGTGCAGCTCCTATCGGGATTGTCGGCGATCGGGCGGTCTTGCTGGTCTTGTTTTATTCTTTGTCGAAATGTCTTGTAGCCGGATTCCGAGACTGATCGGGTCTTCCCGGGGAGAAGGAATATCCTTCGTTGATCGCGAGAGCTTATCATGGGCTAAGTTGGGACACCCCTGCAGGGTTTGAACTTTTGAAAGCCGTGCCCGCGGTTATGTGGCAGATGGGAATTTATTAATGTCCGGTTGTAGAAAACCCGAAGTTGATCTTAATTAAAATACACCAACCATGTGCGTAACCGTGAGTGTCTCTTTTCGGGGTTGATCGAGAGGAGAACAGGGTTTCTGGATTATGTTTGATGTAAGTAGGAGTTCAGGATCACTTCTTGATCATTACTAGTTGGCGACCGTTCCTTTGTTTCTCTTCTCGCTCTCATTTGCGTACGTTAGCCACCATATATGCTTAGTCGCTGCTGCAACCTCACCACCTTACTCCTTCCTTTCCCATTTAGCTTTGCTAGTCTTGATACCCATGGTAATGGGATTGCTGAGTCCTCGTGGCTCACGGATTACTACACCACCAGTTGCAGGTACAGGTTTGCGATGATCATGACGTGAGAGCGATGTTTGCTTGTGTTGGACTTCTCCTTCTGCTTCTTCTTCGATCAGGGGATAGGTTCCAGGTCGGCAGCCTGGGCTAGCAGGGTGGATGTCGTTGAGTTTCTGTTTATGTTTCATCCGTAGTCGGATGTTGATCTTGTATATGATGTTGATGTATTCTTGTGGCATTTGTGCCTTATGTATGTATCCCTATGTATTATGTAATGTTGATGTAATGATATCCACCTTGCAAAAGCGTTTCAATATGCGGGTCTATCCTTGGTGGGACCGTCGAGTTCCTTTTGGATAGGGTCACATATTGGGCGTGGCAAGTTGGTATCAGAGCCTCGACTGACCCTAGGAGCCCCTTGATTGATCGTGTTGTTTGGCCGCAGTCGAGTCTGGAATAAAACTGTTTTCGGAGTCTAGCTATATCGGAGAGTAGGAATTCTTTTACTCCTCAGCCCCTTCGTCGCTCTGGTCAGGAATCTTGACGTAGGTGTTTTTAATTACTCCTCTTCCCCTTCAAATTTTTCTTTAGGATCACGCAGTTGGTTTTCCGATCGTTGGCCCTCAGCTCTTTTCATCCGGCGCATTTCTCTTCGAGTGATTCGACCCTCTCCGTTTTTGCAGGTTCTATCCTCAGTTGTTTTCTTTTCCCACCCGCCCACCCTGTTCTTCTTCTCGGAACCGGAGTCCGTAATCGAGTATGCTCCCTACTCGTGCGAAGTCTTTGCTTTCTCTCCTCAATGATTTCAACCGGTGTTTTTCTCTTCAAGATATTCGTCGTTTCCCCTTCCAAGTTGTCTTTGTTTTCCCGCCCTCCCACCCTCTTATTCCCGGAGCCTGAGTCTTTTTCGACCAGGAATTTCATTCGTATGGAGCCTCTTCAGTCTTCTATCAATTATTTCAACCGGTGAATTCTCGTCTTGTTCGTCATTCTTCATCCCTTTCTTTTTCCGGTGGATTCAATTCAAGTTTTTCGGTGTTGATCATATTCTTTTCCTCGGCTCAAGTGTTCTCTTTGATCGTTCGCCTCTCGCTAGTTAATCATTCCGGAGTTCCGAAGACATCTCAGGAGATTCGTCTGTGTTCCAATTAATTCGAGGGTGTCACCTCACTCAAATATTTCAATTATTCGGGTGCATCACCTATCTATGCAATCCTTTCCAACGGTGTTATCTCTTCAGTGGGCCCTAACCCACAGGTCTTTTCCCAGGATCTTACCTGACTCTTTTAATTTCCCCAGAGCTATTCTCAATTCTTTTCGGAGTTTGACGTAAGAATGAATTTCATCAGTCAGATGCCTTTTCAAGATCGATTTCAAACCATTTCATTGTTGGCTCAACCTCTTCGCTTTTCATTCTTCCGGAGTATCTTAGCAATTTTGGTGGTGTTTCCCGTCGATATTTGAAGACCGAAGTATAGTTTTCCCTAAATCTTGTCCGTTCTCCCGGAGATTCATGGTGCTAGCTCGATGTTATCCTATCTAATTGTTTCCAGCCATGCAAATTCTTTTCATCCATCCGGAGTATTTCAGGAGTTGCTTTCTCTCTCGATCATCCGGAGGCCATCTTTTCGGAAGATTTCTTCGTTCTAAGTTTTCAGATTCGTTCTCCAATTATTCTATATCCGTGCCCCTTCGTTCGTCTCAATATTCTTCCGGTTCTTCGTTCAAGCATTCGTTAATCAGTTCGCGATCTCTTCGATCTCTTTTTCTAAATTCCCTCAAGTATCTTCGTGCTTTTCTAATTCTTCCGGCGATCCATTCTCTTCTCTTTGTTCATTTTCATTTTCACGGTGGTTCGTTGAAGATTCTTTTTCCTTGATTATCATTTTAATTCATTCGTTCTTTCCAATCCTACCGGTGGTTCATGAAGACCTTCTCAAGTTTGCGATATGTCACTTCTCAATTCTTTTTCAAGAAGAATAAGTAGTATGCCAAATCCATTGTTGGTCATCAATTTAATTTGATGAAGGTTAAGCATACAATAAATCTTATTCTTATTTCATCCTAGTGTTTAATCCCCTCCTTCAGAGTTTGTTCGTGAGGAATAAATTCTAGTTCCAAGTGCTTTCATCTTTTCTTTTCCGGAGTTCAAATTTCCTCGGCCATTTCGTCGGTACCTCCATCTAAATCATCGCAAGGCTCATCTTATTCTTTCGTCCTTCATTCTATCTCATCATCCTTTCGTTACCGGAGTTCTTCGTGGTGGTTCTTCATGATTTAATTCTTTCTTAAAGAGTTTCATCAATATTTTCGTGGAATTCAAATATCTTTTCTTCTAGGATCTTGTAGTGTAATTAATTCTCCGTATTCTTTTGAAGTGGAGTTTTGCATCTCTCCGCTCTTCTCAGCTATTCAATCTTTTTCGTTTGTGGCCGGTTATCACCTTATGATCTTGAGATGTTATCTATAAGACCACAACAAGCTTATTCTTCCGTTGTTGATTTTCTCAACAACTCCACTCAATCCTTCCTTCTAAGTTCTTTTCATTCTATTTCAATTCTTTCCGGAGTTTTGTGTCATGTCTTCATCAAGTATCATTCCGTCCTCTCAAGTTCTTGTTCTATTCCTCCATGTTTTAGCCGGAGTGCTGCCTAAATCCTTTCAGTCTTATTCCTTTCTTTTCTCATTCTAACCACTCCGGTTAGAACGAGCGGTTTCATAGTTTATTTGATTCCGTGAGCCTTCGATTCTTGTCATTCTCGAAGTTCCTCTCTTATTCTCGAGTGTTCTTGATTCTTTGCTTATTCTCTTGAGTTCATGTTTCACCTCATCCCTTTTCTCTTCCGTCTCGGTCCTAAGATCTCGGGACGAGTTCTCTTCTTAGTGGAGGAGTGTTGTAACGCCCCGGATTCGATGCGCCAGGTGTCTGCCAGTTATTCGCCGTCGTTGCCATGTCATTTGCTTGCGTGTTGCACTTTGCCATGTCATCATCTGCATTTTTATCATGTCATCATGTGCATTTCGTTTTGCATACGTGTTCGTCTCATGCATCCGAGCTTTTTCCCCGTTGTCCGTTTTGCAATCCGGCACTCCTATGTCTCCCGGCGCCCTCTTTTACCTCTTTTCATGTGCGGGTATTAAACGGTCTCGGAATGGACCGAGGTTTGTCAAGCGGCCTTGGTATAGCACAGGTAGACCGCCTGTCAAGTTTCGTGCCATTTGGAGGTCGTTTGGTACTCCAACGGTTAACCGGTAACATAAAAGCCTCTTTGTTGCAGCCCAACACCCTTTCTAAGTGGCCCAAAACCCACCTAACTCCCTCCATGCTCTCGGTCGTTCGATCACGATCAAGGGCGAAAAACCGCACCTCATTTGACTCTCCTAGCTCCCTCTACCTATATATATGTGGCCTCCCCGAAAAATTCGCAGATCAAACCCTAGCTTCTTCCCCTCAAGGCCGGACAAAACCCCCGCCCGGACATGTCCGCTCCACCCCGCCGCCGCTCCTCGCCCTATCGCCCATGACACGTGGCGTCCCGCCCGCCGCCGCCCGAGGCCTGCCCACGGCCCACGGCCGGCCCGCCCGGCCTGGTCGCCGCCCGCCGCCTCCCTGAGCTGGTCTCCTCGCCGGAGCCGCGCGCCCGCCGCCGCCTCGCCCGGCCCGGCGCTGCCCGGCCGCGCCTTGCGCCGCCCGCTGCTGAGCCCCCGCCCGCCGCGCCGCCCATCGCCGTGCCGCGCCGTCCACCTCCACGCCGGCCGCCTCGCGCGCCTCCCGCCGCCGCCGCCAGCGCCTCGCTTGCCCCGCCGCCTGGCGAGCCGACGCGCCATAGCCGCCGCCCGCTCCGACCTCGCCCGCCCGATCGCTTGCCTCGTCGCCCGGCCCCACCGCCGTCCCGGCCTCCGCCGCCCGGACCGGCCGGATCCAGCGCCCCTCGCGGCCTCCTCCATCTCCGGCGGATCCGCATCTCCGGCGAGCCCCGAGCCGGCCATCCTCGTGAATCCCGCCGGTTGACTTTCCCCCTCCCCCAAATTCATCTAAGTCCCGAAATCTGTGAATATTTTGTTGCATTTTCCTTGCATCATATCTCTGTCATCGTTGCTCCGTTTTGCGCGTGTAATATGTCAAAATGTTCGTCTCGAAGAGTAGATCATTTCATCTCATTGCATCATTTTCATTTGAGCTCATATTGACGCCCGAAATGCTGTTGCAAGAGTGCTATGTGATGTTAGTTTCTGATTTTTATCAGAACATGCACTTTTGTCATTTTTGCCATGATTGATGTGTGCATCCTATGGACTTGAGTCCTACATGTGTTTTGTAATATGCCATGCCATCTTCCCAGGGTTGTATGCCATGTATTTTTGTGATCAATGTGGTGACTAGCACAAGCATGCAAACTAGGTGTCTTGTTGCTGTTTTCAGCCCTGTTTTGCTGATATTTTGATGCCATGTTAACTTGATGCTACCAAGAGATCCATGCATATTTTGAGATACTTCACTAAGGATGTTTTGTAAAGCATGTCTTGCTCTATCTATCCATGCCCTTGTTTGCAATTATGGGGTGCCATAGCTTGAGTCAACCGAGCTCTACTTTTGCTATAAAATGTTCCTGGCAGATTGTTTACATGTTATTCAATTTTGCCAAGGTTGTTGTAGTTGATCCATGCACCCTATGATGTTGTTCTTGCCATGTATAGCTTCTATGCCATGTATTCTTACTGTTGGTTGACTTTCCATGACATGTTTTGCTCTGGGGTGAGAGATTCAAGCTCACCAACATGCCTACTCATTGTTGTTTCTGCCATGTTTAAATCTGTTATATAACTTGCCATGTTTACGTGGGTGCCATCATATCTTCTGATCCTTTTTGGCTTATGGTCACTAAAGGACTTTTGTTCTATGAAATTAGTAGATTCATGCCATGCCTTGGTTTGACATGTTAAGTTCCTGTAACATGTTGTTTCATAGCTCTAAACATTGCAACTTGATGTTATTTCTACCAATGCCTGAAACTGTTATAAGTTGCAATCTTGCCATGTCATTTTGAGCATGTTCTGGTGATTTCTAAAGATAGCTCAGTGTTCATGTTTTGCAATGCTTTACCTGTAGATCATGCCCATGCCTTTTGTTTTCATATTGTGGTGCTGTAGCATATTGTTTTGATGCTTGCAATATGCCTAGTTGCTGTTTTGGACAGCTTGTTCTTTAAACTTGTATAGGGTGTATGTGTTGAACCGTTGCTCCGTTTTGAGTGTGTTCTATATGAAACTTGCTTGATTTTGCTTGTAGTTTAATATTATCATGTTGGATCCTTGTTTTGAGGTGTTTTCTTGATGTTTGTATGCATTTTTCATCAATGCCATGCTTATCTTGTTTTGCTCATATCTTCTAGGCCGTAGCTCCGAATCTAATGAATTTTATATGTAACTTGACTAGAATTCCGTGTAGATCATCGTGGTGCATCTTAACATGCTGTTTAACAACTTGAACATAAATTTATTCAGATCTGGACCAATTTCGAAATTTGCATATGAGGACTTACCGGAATGGTTCTATGTTGTTTCCGGCCTCATTTAAACTTGCCTTGATGTGTTGTTCTTGTTTGCATCATCTCTTGCCATGAGTAGCTTCATGTAGCTTTGTCATGCATCATGCTTGTTTATGCATCATGCCTTGTTCATGTGTGGGTGTTTACTATGTTGTGTGCTTCTTCTTGTTAGTTCCTGTTTGCTATGATCGTGAGGATTCGTTCGCTCACGCTTGGTTCGGCTTCTTCCGTTCGTCTTCTTCATGGACTCGTTCTTCTTCCTAGCGGGATTTCAGGCAAGATGACCGCTACCTGGATCTCACTACTATCATTGCTATGCTAGTTGCTTCGTTCTTTCGCTATGCTGCGCTACCTATCACTTGCTGCTCAAGCCATCCCAAATTGCCATGTCAGCCTCTAACCTTTTTCACCCTTCCTAGCAAACCGTTGTTTGGCTATGTTACCGCTTTGCTCAGCCCCTCTTATAGCGTTGTTAGTTGTAGGTGAAGATGAAGTTTGTTCCTTTTTGGAACATGGAGTTGTTGTTCCTTGTTGGAACATGTTTACTTGTTGGGATATCACAATATATCTTATTTAATTAATGCATCTATATACTTGGTAAAGGGTGGAAGGCTCGGCCTTATGCCTGGTGTTTTGTTCCACTCTTGCCGCCTAGTTTCCGTCATATCGGTATTATGTTCCCGGATTTTGCGTCCCTAACGCGGTCGGGTGATTTATGGGACCCCTTGACAGTTCGCTTTGAATAAGACTTTTCCGGCAAGGCCCAACTTTGGTTTTACCATTTTCCTCACCACCACCTACTTTTCCCTTGGGAGTCGCGCCCTCAAGGGTCATCTTTATTTAGCCCCCGACCGGTGCTTCTCTAAGTGCTGGCCCGAAACCGAAAGCCCCCTGGGCCACCTTGGGGCAACTTGAGGGTTGGTTTTACTCGTAGCCTGTCTCATCCGTGTTGCCACGAGAACGAGATATGTGCAGCTCCTATCGGGATTGTCGGCGATCGGGCGGTCTTGCTGGTCTTGTTTTATTCTTTGTCGAAATGTCTTGTAGCCGGATTCGAGACTGATCGGGTCTTCCCGGGAGAAGGAATATCCTTCGTTGATCGCGAGAGCTTATCATGGGCTAAGTTGGGACACCCTGCAGGGTTTGAACTTTCGAAAGCCGTGTCAGCGGTTATGTGGCAGATGGGAATTTGTTAATGTCGGTTGTAGAAAACCGAAGTTGATCTTAATTAAAATACACCAACCGTGTGCGAATCGTGAGTGTCTCTTTTCGGAGTTGATCGAGAGGAGAACACGGTTTCTGGGTTATGTTTGACGTTAGTAGGAGTTCAGGATCACTTCTTGATCATTACTAGTTGGCGACCGTTCCTTTGTTTCTCTTCTCGCTCTCATTTGCGTATGTTAGCCACCATATATGCTTAGTCGCTGCTGCAACCTCACCACCTTACTCCTTCCTTTCCCATTTAGCTTTGCTAGTCTTGATACCCATGGTAATGGGATTGCTGAGTCCTCGTGGCTCACGGATTACTACACCACCAGTTGCAGGTACAGGTTTGCGATGATCATGACGTGAGAGCGATGTTTGCTTGTGTTGGAGTTCTCCTTCTGCTTCTTCTTCGATCAGGGGATAGGTTCCAGGTCGGCAGCCTGGGCTAGCAGGGTGGATGTCGTTTTATGTTTCATCCGTAGTCGGATGTTGATCTTGTATATGATGTTGATGTATTCTTGTGGCATTTGTGCCTTATGTATGTATCCCTATGTATTATGTAATGTTGATGTAATGATATCCACCTTGCAAAAGCGTTTCAATATGCGGGTCTATCCTTGGTGGGACCGTCGAGTTCCTTTTGGATAGGGTCGCATATTGGGCGTGGCAGAAGGTATCCCTACCATATGGTTTAGATTCCGAAGCTGATGTCATTGCAAGGCACCTCTCAAGGGACAAGCCCCTTGCCGAGTCATAAGTGAACAAGGATGCTCTAGACATATCCCGTTCTTTCGTGTTGCAGGGGGTAACATTTAAACTATATGCTTGCAGTTCGGCCCGCAGTCCACCCCGACAGTCCTCCTCATCAGGGGACTTATCTCTGGGGATGATGGAAAGCGAGATGCCTTCTCATGCTTCCTCGCCTCTTAGGGCGGACGACTTTGAGGTGTCGTCTCGGAGAATCTCCCCTGACCATCAAGCGGCATTGGGGACAATGAATACAACGCCCGAGGATGGTACTTCGATCATCAAAGCTCCACAGGGCGCAGCCCCTACGGGGGCCAGCAATGAAGGCCCCGAACTATCTGGCTTACAGCCAAAGACGACTCTGGGTCGAGCCGATGCACCCCTTTGAAGGGAATGCATACTCCCGCAGCAGCCTCCAGGAATCCGGAGGTGCTGGATACCCTGATGGGCATATTACAAAGTGTGTCCATCTCAGAGGAACATCGTACCTTAATGGGTATGGCAGTTGAAAGGGTTCTGTCCGCGAGAAGCGGATTGAATGAAGCTTTCATTGGCCAGCTGAGAGGGTTTGAGGTATGCAATGTAATAGCTTAACTATTTTTACATGCACAATGCGCCTGTGTACAGGTAGTAGCCCCTGAAGCTCTGGTCGGCTTCCACAGGGAGGTAACCGGAGGATCAAAAAAGATATGCTCATGAAGGAACCTAATTAATTTGAACACAGGCCGTTACGTCCATGGCGACAGCCCAAGCTACGGAAGTTGCAGATCTAAAGCAGAAACTTGAGTTAGCCTATGAGGACATCACTCTTATTAACAGGTGGCTCGACGAGGCACAAGGTACGTGTTGAGGCAGCTTTTTTATGCATGTATACTAGTATGAGCACGAGGCTGAAAATCATATACTGTGACATGCATAACTGCAGATGGTGCTGCTGCGGTAGAGACCCTTCGGAATAAACTTGCCTGGACCAAGGAGCAGGCCAGAGTGAGCGACGCGGCTGCCAAGATGGCGGCTGTGGATTTAAAGGCCGAACAGGCCACTCGGCATCAGTGCTAGGAGAGAATATCTACCATGGAGCAGGAGATGAAGGATGCCACTAGCAGATGCAAATCGCTCGAGGAGGATAACAAAGCCAAGGCAGCCAAACTCGACAAGGCCTTACCGAGGCGAAAGAAGCGCGATCCGAATCTAGAGCGGATCTTTAGGAGATCCTACAGGATGGGGAGATAGCGGCTGGTAAGCCCTTTCTTTTATAGACTAAGTTCGGCAACCCAAAGTATGCTCTGCTTGACCAAATGTGGAGTTCTCCAGACGCGTTCATGGTTCTGCCGAAGAGTGTTTCCGCCGCGGCGCAGTTCTGTTGGGTTCTACGGTAGGGTGCGTCGACTGCAAATTAAAAATTCCTACGCGCAGAACATCCAGGAACATGCTACGGAGATGGATCATAGTTCGTTACCACTAGACGCGCAGTGCCGCAGCAGCGAAGAAGAGTTGGGGCAGCGGCGTCTGCGTGGATCGTCTCCTCCTCGTTCGATCTCCCTCGAGCGGCCGGTCGTCCGATCCCACGTACGAGTTCGCCGGAACGGCGCAAGTGCACCGCCTCTAACGGTATCCGCACGTGCGGGAGGAACGTTGTGCGGCAGACTGCTAGGTCCGATCACACAGTCGGCGGCGAGTGGAGGTGGCTATTCGCAACACATGCAAACCCTAGTCGCAGCGCCGAAGTGATCAACCGCCTGAGTGTGCCGCAGCTCCACTTTATATAGGCGTCCGTCGCGAGCTCAACACTTGGGCCTCGCACGGACCCTAAAGCCCAAAGTCTACTCGGTCACGTTCCTAGTCGATTCGGATCACATCCGACCGGTGTCACTGAACCGACCTCGTGAGGTTCCTTCCTTGCTGCGACCCCTTAGGTTCAAGTCAGCTTGGTCATAGTTCGGATCACCTCCTACCTATACGGTTGGTAGCGGCCTCTAGCAAGGCATGCCGACCACCAAGCGAACTATGAAGCTGGTTAGGCGAACTCTGCATAACGTGTCACACTTCATTCCCTTTGCCGACGATATATGTTGTCGGGCTCAAAGGCGAGACTGTCATCCTTGTGCTAACCCGACCTCTTTCTCGTTCGGTGATACCGACCACTTTCCGGATTATCTCATAATCCTTGTCGCATGGCCATGCTGTTCTGGTCGATCACACGAGGGGCCCAGTATATCTCTCCGATCGGAGGGCAAATCCCATCTTGCTCGACCATGTCTCGCAGCATGGGACTGGACAAACCCGAAACCTACCTTTGTAACTACCCAGTCACGGAGTAGCGTTTGGTCGGCCCAAAGCAAGTCTATCACCATCTCGAGTACATGCGTCACCAGGTCTTAGGACATAGAATTATGTTGTACTAGAGACTCACAGATGACATATCGCTGCATCTCATAGTTGGGTCTGTCCGACTCGGACCTTATCTCGACTCGGATCCGACTATGTCGAATCCGACCAGACCTTTCCAAGTCCATATTATCCGGTTAGCATCCAATGCTCCATGGCTAGTGAGACCGAGCCATCGACCGTGTCATATGCTAGTCTAGTCGGTCTCTTGGCGTCCACACAGCCCTTTCGACTAGGGACCTTTTAGGACAGTCATCATACAATGCATAGTCCCACAAACAAGTCACGACTTGCGATACACATCATTGATAATGTCCAAGGACTATCTTTATTCATAAACACATAGGAAATATCATCATACATGATTGCCTCTAGGGCATATCTCCAACAGTCTCCCACTTGCACTAGAGTCAATCAAATAGACATCGAATGCCCATAGCTCTAACGTGCCCCTCATGCTTGGGTTGTGGAAGCGGCTTAGTCAACGGATCTGCAACATTTGCATCCGTGTGAATCTTGCATAACTCTACATCACCATTCTTTACGATCTTTCGTATGAGGTGATATTTCCGGTCTATGTGTCTGACCTTGTGGTGATTCCTCGGCTCCTTGGCTTGTGTGATGGCACCAGAATTATCACAATAAAGGTCCAACGGTTTCACCGAGGCTGGGAAAATACCAAGATCATCCAGAAAATGCGGATCAAACACCTTCCTTTGCAGCTTCACAAGCCGCAATGTATTAAACTTCGTGGTAGAATCGCCACCGTATCCTGCTTGGAACTCATCCAGGCACTGCTCCTCCGTTCAGGACGTACACGAATCCAGACTGTGATCGACAGTCATCTCTGTCGGTTTGGAAACTAGCATCGACGTAACCCCTTACGACGAGCTCTTCCTCACCTCCATAAACTAGGAACATCTCTTTAGTCCTTTTCGGTACTTCAAAATAGTCTTTACCGCTGCCCGGTGACTCTCACAGGTTGGCCTGGTATCTACTTGTTAGGCTTATTGCAAAAGCAACATCAGGCCTTGTACATATCATGGCATACATGATGGATCCGATTCTTTGAGGCATACGGAATCCTACTCATCTGCTTCGCTCATCGGATGTCGAGGGACTCGAGTCTCGCTTAGCCTTATACTATGTGAGGCGGCAAGAACCCTTTCTTCGCCTCACTCATGTTGAACCGCTTCAACACTTTATCTATGTCGTGCTCGGCTTAAGCCGAGCAGCCTCCTCGATCTATCTCTATAGATCTTAATGCCTAAAATATAGACTGCCTCACCAAGGTCCTTCATCGAAAACTTGCCATTCAATGATCCCTTGACCGAGTTTAACATCGAAACATCGTTCCCGATCAGTAGTATGTCGTCCACATACAAGATCAAAACACTATCGAGCTCCCACTTAACTTCTTGTATAAACAAGAGTCCTCTTCGCTTTTGATGAAACCGAGACCGGTGGCGACCTCATCAAAGCGAATGTTCCAACTCCGAGATGCTTGCTTCAACCCATAAATGGATCTCTTGAGCTTGCATACCTTACTAGTGCTAGTCGGATCGACAAAACCCTCGGGCTGTATCATATACCGTCCTCGGTTAAATTTCCGTGAAGGAAAGCCGTCTTGACATCCATCGCCATATCTCGTAATCGAAATATGCAGCTATAGCTAGTATGATCCTTACCGATTTCAGCATCTCTACGGCGAGTAAGTCTCGTCGTAGTCAACTCCTTGAACTTGTCCATAACCTTTAGCGACAAGCCGAGCTTTGTGGATCTGAACATTTCCATCCACATCGGTTTTATTTTTAAAGACCCATTTGCAACCAATGGCGATTCGCCGGTGGCGGATCAACCAAGTCCGGACTTGATTCTCATCCATGGACTTTAACTTTCGGATCTCATGGCCTCTAGCCATGCCTCGAATCTGGGCTCACCATCGCTTACGCATACGTGGCGGCTCGTCGCTTTCTAGCAACAATACATCGCGCACTTTGCGCAATCTTTCCGACCTCCATGGTTCGGTGCCGCTTCCACTACGGGTTCCCCGACAGACTCGGTATGATCTCATCACCGGTGAGCCGTCCCGAGTGGTCCTCGAATTTCTTCGAGTCGAACCGTCCTCCCACGGCCTCCCGACCGAGAAACTCTTTCTCAAGGAAAACCCGTTCGAGCAACAAACACTTTGTTCTCTTCCGGTTGTAGAAGCTATATCCCAAGGTTTCCCTCGGATATCCCACGAATATGCATTTATCCGACTTGGGTGTAAGCTTGTCCGACATAAGTCGCTTGACAAATGCTTCACAACCCTAAATCTTTAGAAAAGACAAGCGGGACTCTTCCGGTCCACATCTCATGTGGTGTCTTGTCTACGGATTTTGATGGTACCCTATTAAGTGTGAAAGCTGCGGTTTCTAGGCGTATCCCCAAAATGACAAGGGTAAATCCGATTTGCTCATCATAGACCGGACCATGTCCAACAAGGTCCTATTCCTCCGTTCTGACACGCCATTTCTCTGTGGCGTACCCGGAGGTGTGAGCTGAGGTACTATACCTCGACTTTTCAGATGATCATCGAACTCCTGGCTCATGTACTCACCTCCACGATCAGATCGCAGAAGCTTTATAGTCTTGCCGAGCTGATTCTCAACCTCGTTTTGAAACTCTTTGAACTTTTCAAAGTCTCCGACTTGTGCCTCATCAAATAGATATATCCATATCTACTCAAGTCGTCGGTAAAAGTCACGAAGTACTGATAGCCACCTCTGGCGGTTGTGCTCATTGGACCACACACATCACTATGTATAAGTTCCAATAGCTCGGACGCCCTCTCGCAACTCTTTGCGAAAGGAGACTTAGTCATCTTGCCGAGCAAGCATGATTCACATGTCTCGAACGACCCGAAGTCGGACGAAGTTAGGAGCCCATCATCATGGAGCTTCTTCATGCGTTTCAGACTAATGTGTCCAAGCCGGCAATGCCAGAAGTATGTCGGATTTATCTCATTAGGCTTATGCCTCTTGACATTTACGTTATAGACCGGTTCTGTTCTAGATTCAATATAAATAGCCCATCAACAATGGGTGCATAGCCGTGGAACATACCATTCAAAAATATCGAACAACCATTGTCCTTTAAATTGAATTCATAACCTTGACTCATCAAACATGAGGCGAAATAATGTTCGACTAAGTGCAGGAATGTAATAACAATTATTCAATTCCATAATGAATCGGAAGGAAGCTGGAGCTGCATCGTGCCGACCTCCAACGCAGCAACTCTTGCTTTGTTGCCGACCACGATGTCAATCTCCCCTTGTGCCACACGCCTAGTTCTTACCAGCCCTGCATCGAGTTGCAAATATGAACAACCGATCCGGTATCAAATACCCAAGAGCTACTAGGTATGTCAGCAAGGTAAATGTCTATAACATATGCAACAAGTGTACCTTTGCCTGAAGAAACATTTCCGGCCTTCTTGCCATGCTGTGCTAGCCACTTGCTACAGTTCCTCTTCCAGTGGCCGGTCTCCTTGTAATGAAAACAAACGGTCTTTGAGTCCGGTCCAGACTTGGTAGCAGCGGCGAGGTTACCATCTCCGTGCCCTTTGCCTTAGCCTTCTTCTTAGACCAACTCTTCTTGAACTTAGCGATTTACGCACCATCAACACTTGATGCGTGCCTTTCTTAATATCCTGCTCGCCACCTTGAGCATCCCATGCAATTCAGTGAGCTTCTTATCCATGCCATGCATATGATAGTTCGAGATGAGCGTCCCATAGCTGGGCGGAAGAGAACCCGAACTGCATCGTAGCCAGCTCATCCAAGGCGGGAAGCCCAAACGATCCAAAGCTTGCACATATCCGATCATCTTGATCACATGTGGGCTCAGTGGATCACCTTCCTTCAGCTTGCAATCCATCATATCGATCATATCCTGTGTCTGAAACATGCTCTTGAGACTCTCGATCATATCGTAAGTCTCAACGTTTTCGAAATGATGTTGCAAATCGGGCTCCATACAAGCCAGACATCGACGACTGATCTCCGTTGATTCATCAACGAGTTTACGTAGGCATTTTTAGCTGTGGCACTAGCATTATCAGCAGGTTCCTCCGAAGTGGATCCTCTAGAACATGTTCCTTTTATCGTGCTTGAGAACAATTCTCAGATTTCTATACCGGTGGTAAAGTTTATTCCATTCAGTTTATCCTTTTCGAATTGATTTCAATGCAAAGTTGGGTTGAGCAGGTGGTGCCATTGATCTACAACAGAAAACATGCAATCACTAAGCAATGTGTTTATGTAGAGTAGTTCTAGCCTAAGCGAAATACTCCCATCAAGTCAGCATCCTCCGCAAACTCTCGGTGATTCAGGATCCGACTAGCGCATGCGACTAGTGAGCTTTAGCATCATCGCTAGCCAACATACCTATCCGTAAGCAACTCCTTGCTAATCGTATCTCTATCGACTCACAGCCGATCGGGAAGGTATCTCATACCCGGCTCCCAACCTTCTTTGCCACAAGGCCCAAAACCGCTTTTGATAGCCTTGTCAAGTTAACTTGATGCGGTGCATGTCCGTGTCAAACCACGAACCCTTGATTCAAGGACACCCAGCAGCACCCCAATTTTATGAGCCCACTACTAGGCGTACTTGGCGTGCGAAGGTGCAACATCGGGGATGGCAATTCACTTGATATTCATGAGGTTCTTTCTACCATTCTAACATGCATAGAAACAAAGAAGCATAACAATCACAAAATAACACATATTGTGAAATAGTATGGCTCCTTCATGGGCGTTCTTCCGGGTTGGCTCGACTCGATGACCATCTCTGAACTCCATCTTGTTTGTCACGCCGGGCGCCAAGCCACCAACCTGATCTCTATTATCCAACTACTACAACTAGTAATGAATTTACATAGAGTCACAAGTCGACACGCAGGTCGTTATACATTATAATGACATCACTTTGGCTCCTGTCGGCTGACAAACATGACATGCAGGCCACATATAAATTACACACATGCATCACATACACATGAGCCATACTATTCACATCAAACCTGCAAAACAAAGTTATGCATAGAATCACATTCTACCGGTTTGTGTGTCGGGTATGAAATACACGGCGCTACGTGCACGGCGGTCCCATCTGAACTCCGATCACGCCGAATTCTCTGATCTGACCGATCTTATCGATCATCGCGAATCCGATTCGATTTCGTTTCACTTTATTAACCCGATGGCGGATGACCGACCGGTAGGGATAGATCGTGTCACGACCTCATCGATCGATTTACGAAAACATAGCCTCAACGATCCCCGTGTGCGGTTGATCACATCAACCGTGCACATAGCCGATCTCTTCAAGGACAACAGATCTCATCGCGCCTCCACATATCTAATATGCATACGATCTGAATCCAAATCCTATAACAGAGGCTCGATACCCTTTGTTGGGTTCTATGGTAGGTGCGTCATTGCAAATTAAAAATTCCTACGCAGAACATCCAGGAACATGCTACGGAGATGGATCATAGTTCGTTACCACTAGACAGCGATGCCGTGCAGTGAAGAAGAGTTGGGGCAGCGGCGTCTGCGTGGATCGTCTCCTCCTCGTTCGATCTCCCTCGGCGGCGGTCGTCCGATCCACGACGAGTTCGCGGAGCGGCGCAAGTGCACCGCCTCTAACGGTATCCGCGTGCGGGAGGAGCGTCGTCGTGGCGGACTGCTAGGTCCGATCACACGATCGGCGGCGAGTGGAGGTGGCTATTCGCAACACATGCAAACCCTAGTCGCGGCGCGAAGCGATCAACCGCCTGAGTGTGCCGCACCTCCACTTTATATAGGCGTCCATCGCGAGCTCAACACTTGGGCCTCGCCACGGACCCTAAAGCCCAAAGTCTACTCGGTCACGTTCCTAGTCGATTCGGATCACATCCGACCGGTGTCCCTGAACTGACCTCGAGGTTCCTTCCCTTAAGCGCGCGACCCCTTAGGTTCAAGTCAGCTTGGTCACATTCGGATCACCTCCGACCTGCACGGTTGGTAGCGACCTCTAGCAAGGCGTGCCGACCACCAAGCGAACTATGAAGCTGGTTAAGCGAACACAGCATAGCGTGTCACACCATTCCCTTTGCCGCTTACGATATATGTTGTCGGGCTCAAGGCGAGACTGTCATCCTTGTGCTAACCCGACCTCTTCTCGTTCGGTGATACCGACCACTGTCCGGATTATCTCATAATCCTTGTTGCATAGCCATGTTGTTCTGGTCGAGATCACACGAGGGGCCCAGTATATCTCTCTGATCGGAGGGCAAATCCCATCTTGCTCGACCATGTCTCGCAGACATGGGACTGGACAAACCGAAACCTACCTTTGTAACTACCCGATCCACGGAGTAGCGTTTGGTCGGCCCAAAGCAAGTCTATCACCATCTCGAGTACATCGTCTAACAGGTCTTAGGACATAGAGCGTATGTTGTACTAGAGACTATCGGATGACATATCGCTGCGTCTCATAGTTGGGTCTGTCCGACTCGGACCTTATCTCGACTCGGATCCGACTATGTCGAATCCGACCAGACCTTTCCAAGTCCATATTATCCGGTTAGCATCCAGTGCCCCATGGCTAGTGAGACCGAGCCATCGACCGTGTCATATGCTAGTCTAGTCGGCTGCGTGTCCACACAGCCCTTTCGACTATGGACCTTTTAGGACAGTCATCATACAATGCATAGTCCCACAAACAAGTCACGTACTTGCTGATACACATCATTGATAATGTCCAAGGACTATCTTTATTCATAAACACATAGGAAATATCATCATACATGATTGCCTCTAGGGCATATCTCCAACAAGTTCTTCCAAGCACAGGAAAGACGTGTCGCCGAGAGGCTTTTCTAGTCACAATTCAACGTGGCAAGGCGTCCGGTGCTGCTGAACGAACAGATGGCCCGGTGGGCCGAGCTACACAAGATGTCCGGAGCTGCCATGAAGGACGTCGTGGTTCGGCTATGGCCAGCCGAACCCGTTCCGAGCAGCTATTTTCGCTTGGTGCAGTGGCTTGTCAATGCAGTGTCGCGTATTGACGCCGTCAAGCGGTCGGTGCGCATAGAAGGTGCCCGGATGGCCTTCGCCCATGTCAAGATGTACTGGGCAAAGATGAAGGCCACCGATGTTGCAACCAAGGGTCCGCCCGGAGGCAAGGACCATCGCACGCCGGAGCATTATTTGGAGGACGTCCTAGAGGGCGCCCGCTTGATAGAGGGTCAGTGCTCGATGGATATTATATTTTTATAAATGTATCAGAATTGTGAAAACAATATTATGATACATTAAAGCTGTGTTATATACCTTTGCCATTATTTCCTCTTGTGCGGCCGTTTTCTTATATCCTGAAAGTTTGCCAGTCGTCGGCTTCTGCCCCCTCACATATAATAAGGGTTGTTCGGAATAGCACCTGATCACTCTTGACCCAACGTCTGGTCCGGAATGGAGGAGTCAGTGCGGCGAACTAGGCAATCGGACTATAGGGCTTTAACACCTTCACTTAGCCATAGGAGTTTTACGGTGGGTCTACGATGTAGCCCCTGGTATGTCTGTGATTATCCGAATACGGTTGTGTTACATAGGTGACCAAAAAGCGGTCCGCCGTGTATCTGAAGAAATGTAAAAGATTACGATAGGTCACGAGTGGTTGACCAGCTCTCGCCGCATCATGACGGTCGGTTTTCGGCTTTCTCTCGAGGTTTTGACCGGGTGAACCGAAAACACAATTGCAGTAGTTCTCCCTTTACTACCCTAGCCGATAAGACGGAACATAGGGTAGCAAGCACAGGAGCCGGGCAACCCAACTACTGACCAAAGACATGATTCAGAGCTGATGCATATAATGCCAAACTCGGGACACCGAAGTATGCTGTAGAGCTGTTCGGACTTTTTCGGCAACCCATATGTTGCCGTATCAAGCCCCTGGAGATTTGTGCCAAGGTGTCTGCGTGAAACAACCGAAGAAGCAAGGTACGTTTGTATGCGGAAAAGCAAACACTGAAGACGGATTATGTTCACTAAAATTTGATTCATACGTCGAACATAATCTTACAGACTATGACACCACCACCCAGGGCATTTTACGTGCCAGGGGTCGAGGGCTGAGGAAAAAGGCCCTGTACTGGTTTCAAATAGAGTTTTTGGTCTACAAAAAATCTTTTGGACCTCCTGTCGCATGTCTGCGCTGCATGTGCTTCCGCGAAAAGGCTTCCGTAAAGGGAGTAATCCCCGGTTATTTGTAGGAAAGCCGAGCTCATAAGGAGTCCTTTCAGGTCCATAGGACGGACATGTATTGATTCACCTATGGCAAAAAGATAATAAAATAGTTAGAAAAGAGAAAAGGCTAAAGTCCGGACGAACCGCTTTGTAGGCTTGTCCGTATTGTGCCTCCGCCGATGACCAAGGTATTTTGAGTGCATAATTATGTATGCGCGGTACAAACTCCGCGGGTATAATAGGCGAACGACGGAGGCGGAGCTGCTAATCCAACTCTAAAATTGACCGGTCCTGTGTAGTAGAGGCCGGCGATTTAATGACCGATGAGATATGCGGCTTGAGGAGGCCACTTCGTACTTCGGCTGTGATTGCCACAGTGTGCCCCTCAGTGCGGAGGGAGCGTTCCGTGTTTCCGGTGATCGTTATGGTGCCACGTGGACCAAGCATATTAAGCTTTAGATAGGCGTAGTTTGGGACTGCATTGAAACGAGCAAAAACGGTCCGCCCGATCAGAGCATGGTAGCCAATGCGGAACGGGACAATATCAAAGATCAAGTCTTCGCATCGGAAGTTTTCCAGTGAACCGAAGACGACTTCTAGAGAGATTGAGCCTGTGCTGTGAGCTTCTACGCCGGGTATTACTCCCTTGAAGGTAGTTGTGGTGGGCTTGATCCTTGAAGGGTCAATGCCCATTTTGCGGAAAGTGTATTGATAGAGTAAATTGAGGCTACTGCTGTCGTCCATGAGGACTCGCGTGAGATGGAATCCTCCGATAATTGGATCGAGGACCAGAGCTGCCGAACCTCCATGACGGATACTGGTTGGCTGGTCCTTGTGATCAAAAGTGATCGAGCAGGCTGCCCATGGGTTAAATTTTGGGGCGTCCAGCTTTATGGCGTGGTCGTCTTGTAGTTCGTGCTTGCGCTCCCTTTTAGAGGTATGCGTCACGTATATCATGTTTACTGTTTTTACTTGAGAATTACTTACGTCCCCGATGCTCGACAGGTGAGCCTCCTCTTCTTAACAGTCACTGGGCGGCCCCTTCCCTTTGTGTTCGGCATTGAGCTTGCCAGCTTGTTTGAAAACACAACAATTTCTGTTGGTATGGTTGGCGGGTTTGTCGGGGCTGCCATGGATCTGACAGGGCCGATCAAGTATCTTGTCTAGACTAGATGGACCATCTCGGTTTGCCTTAAATGGCTTCTTTCGTTGAACGGTTTTGGAGCCACTAAATCCGGCGTTGACCATTTTGTCTTGGGTTCCTACATTATTGTTGTGACGTTTGTCTTTATTGCGTCGTGGCTTGCCATTGCCGCCCCTGACTTTGGAGGTGCCCGGATCGCTCGCGCTATTGCTTCTATGAGCGAGCCAGCTATCTTCACCCGCGCAAAAGCGGGTCATTTAGTGCGGTGAGAGCTGCCATGGACTTTGGCTTTTCTTGGCCGAGGTGGCGGGCGAGCCACTCATCGCGGACGCTATGTCAAAGGCCGCGAGTGCTTCGGCATCCGGACAGTCGACAATTTGGTTCTTTTTAATTAGGAACCTAGTCCAGAGTTTCCTGCCGGATTCTCTGGGTTGCTGGATGATGTGACAGAGGTCATCGGCGTCCGGAGGCCGGACATATGTACCTTGGAAATTGTTGCGAAAGGTGTCTTCCAAGTCTTCCCAGCTGCCAATGGAGTTCTCTGGGAGGCTGTTTAGCCAGTGCCGGGCTGGTCCTTTTAATTTTAGTGGGAGGTATTTAATGGCGTGGAGATCATCACCGCGGGTCATGTGGATATGGAGAAGAAAATCCTCAACCCATACTACGGGGTCAGTTGTTCCATCATATGATTCAATATTCATAGGTTTAAACCCTTCTAGGAATTCGTGCTCCATTACTTCATCAGTGAAGCAGAGGGGATGTGTGGCGCGTCTATATCGGGACAAGTCGCGACGTAGCTCGGATGGAGTCTGTCTGCGGTTTTCTATCTGGACGGGGTTATGCTTGTCACGTCAGGCTAGATAGCCATCATCGCACGCCAGGGCATGCCCCTACGATCCATAGATCGATCTGGTCTGACCTGCTCTATTTTCCAGGTCCTGCCGCAAGTCATATGTATATCCCCGAGCTATTGTGTCTCTACCTTTACGGCGAGGTAGTATGAGCTGGTGTTCGGCTTGAGTTGTCGTTTTGTCCCGGCCACGTAGTGGTCGGTCAGCCACGTTACGCGCTGATGGTACGGGCTCCAGTGCCTCGTCGTCGAATTGAGGTAGCAGCTTACGCTTCAGGTAGCTTTTGGTTGGTCATGCGAGGCCGTATTCCTCAGCTGCCAGGACATTAGTCCATCTGTCGTTGAGCGTATCTCGTTCGGCTTGAAGTCGTTGCTGCTTCCTTTTCAGGCTCCTCTCGGTTGCGATGAGCTGTTGCCTAAAGCGTTCTTGCTCGAGGGGTTCCTTTGGCATGATGAAGTCTTTGTCATCGGGGCTTATGTCGTCTTCGGAGGGTGGCATGTAATTGCTGTCCTCCGAGTCCTCGCTTCCGACTAGCTCGCCAGGGTTACCCTACCCCTCCTCCCTATCATCATGTTCGGGTGTTGGTTCGACGGGGGCATCTGGGTCTTCAACGTTCTCCGGAGTGTTATTGTCTCTATTTCCGGTATTGCTTTCCTTGTCGTGGTGTGATTTTGAATGGCATCGCTGATGCCGCTTCTTTGGTGGTTTATCAGTGTTATTGTCCTTGACTGGATCCATACTGCCCTCACCGCCATCCACTCTTGGCGTATCTACTATGCATATGTCGAATGTGGAGGTGGCCGCCCAGCGTGTGGTATGCGGCTAGTTTGGCTTTGTTCGTCTCCGGCGTCAATGTGCATACCGTAGATGTCTTCGGGGTTACGGTCAAGCATGTCGGTAAGGTCCTCGACAGTGGCTATGAAGTGGGTGGTGGGTGGGATGTAAAATTCCCCGCCCTCAGCCCCTAGTCCGGGTTGGGCGTAATTCGGACGTTGCTCCTTCATAATGACGAGTGATCGCATTAGGTCCAGAGCCTCGTTTAAAGGCGAGGTTCGGCCAGGGAAAAGAGAGTACGTGGAGTACAATGGGGAAAAAATCCCTTGGCCGGGCTCACATAATGCAGACTCCGAGGGTTCGGGGCCAGTGTTCGGAGAAGAGTCCGGCTTCATGATGATTGCCGTTGATACTACTTCCTCTGGATTTCCCGTGCTAGTCTCAATGGCCGCAGAGAGTTCGGCGGGCTCGAGAATCCCGTCTTCGGACCTTGTGATGTGCTCTGGGTCTAAGGCCAGAGCGGGGGTTGGGGTCGCGAACCCTTGGAAGATCAAGTCTCCTCGGGTACCAGCGACATAATCCAGGCTTCCAAAACTAATCTGGTGATCTGGGGCGTGGCTGTCGATCTGCTCAAGACGGCCAAGGGAGTTGGCTCGCAGTGCGAAGCCGCCGAACACAAAGATCTGGCCGGGGAGAAAGACCTCCCTCAGGGCAGTATTGTTGTAGATGATGGATGGAGCCATCGAACCTTCTGGTGATGACACAATGGATCTCTCTCAATGGAAGCACCAATGTCGGTGTCAAAACCGGCGGATCTCGGGTAGGGAGTCCCGAACTGTGCGTCTAAGGTCGATGGTAACAGGAGACTGGGGACACGATGTTTACCCAGGTTCGGGCCGTCTTGATGGAGGTAATACCCTACTTCCTGCTTGATTGATCTTGATGAATATGAGGATTACAAGAGCTGATCTACCACGAGATCGTAATGGCTAAACCCTAGATGTCTAGCCTGTATGATTGTAATTGCCTCTACGGACTTAACCCTATGGTTTATATAGACACCGGAGAGGCCTAGGGTTGTACAGAGTCAGTTTACAGAGGAAGGAATCTTCATATCCGAACGCCAAGCTTTCCATCCACGCAAAGAAGAGTCCCAGCCGGGCACACGAGGAAGTCTTCTATCTTGTATCTTCATGGCCCATTAGTCTGGCCCACGTCACATAGCCCGGACGCCCGAGGACCCCTTAATCCAGGACTCCTTCACTACTAACTATGGACCCGAAGGTCTACAAATAACTACTCACGCATCATCGGAGAGGCACAAATGGAAGTGGTGAACCCCTCCGTGATGCTGTCTAGATTGGATCTGGTGGTTCTGGACTCTGTGGCGACTGGATGAATATTTCATTGATGCTTCTAGGGTTCTGGTATTTTTGTGTTATTTATAGAGCAAATAGGTGGTCTGGGGGGCACCCGAAGTGGGCACAACCCACCAGGGCGCGCCTGGGCCTCCTAGCGCGCCATGGAGGGTTGTGCCCCCCTCGGGGCACCCCTAGGTGCAACCAGGGCCCATTACCTTCCTTCTGGCCCATAAAAAATCATCGTGGAGTTTGGTGGCATTTGGACTCCGTTTGATATTGATTTCCTGCGATGTAAAAAACATGGAAAAAACAGCAACTGGCACTTGGCACTATGTCAATAGGTTAGTACCAAAAAATGATATAAGGCTGGCCTTAGTGGGGGTAACATAACCGGTAACATGCACTTCGGATTAGCAAACATGCTTATGTGGCACACAATTAAATAAGAGAGAGAGAGGCTTAGAGTAACATAGGTAGATACTGTATCATGTTAAATGCTATGCTACTTTGTGTCATGCCATGAAATAAATATGGTCGTATATGATACTACTTTATGATACTATGCACTATGGAGGTAGTATCATATACTAGTATCATATGCATGATACTAGTATATGTTACTCCCCACTACGAGTAGCCTAAAATGACTATAAAATGATTATAAAACATCCAAGCTTGATAATGAAACAACATGGAACAATAAAAAATTATAGAAACGTTGGAGACGTATCAAGATGTATCAAGGGTCATGCCTTGCATGTATTCAAATGGAATCTCTATTCCAAATTTGAGGCATCAAGGATGTTTAACTCACTTCTCAAATGACAAAATATATTTTCATCAAGTGGTTTAGTGAAGATATCAGCCAATTTCCTGTCGCTACGAACATGCTTAAGATTGATATCTCCTTTAGCAACATGATCACGGATGAAATGATGACGAACTTCAATATGCTTTTCATATACCTTTGCTTTTTTGCATGTTGAACTTCTTAAAAAGATCATTGGTATACTTTGTTTGTGAGACAAAGGTACCTTCCTTCGTTTGCTTGATTTGCAAACCAAGGAAAAATCTGAGTTCACTCATCATAGACATCTCAACTTCTCCGCTATTAACCTTCCAAGCTTTTCACTAAAATGAGGGTTAGTAGAACCAAATATGATATCATCCACATAAATCTGGCACACAAATAATTCTCTATTAACCCTTTTAGTAAAAAAGAGTAGAATCGATTTTCCCAATTTCAAAGCCTTTTTCAATAAGAAACTTAGTCAAGCATTTATACCAAGCTCTAGGGGCTTGTTTAAGACCATAAAGAGCTTTGTGAAGTTTGTAAACATGATTAGGTTTCTTGGGATTAACAAAGACGGGAGTTTGTTTAACATAAACTTCCTCCTCAATTTCACCATTTAGAAATGCACTTTTAATGTCCATTTGGTATAAGGTGATATCATGGTGATTAGCATGAGCAAGTAAAATGCGTGGAGTAAAGTTTAGGAATGGGGGCATATGTCTCACCATAGTCCATACCTTCGACTTGAGTGTAGCCTTGAGCATGGGCCTTGTTGCGCACTACTTGTCCATGCTCATCTTGCTTATTCCGGGACACCCACTTGGTTCCAATGACATTTTGATCATCGTTGGGCTTCTCAACCGATGTACATACTCGATTCCTCTCAAATTTTGTAGCTCTTCGTGCATAGCATTTATCCAATCCGGATCCTCAAGGGCTTCTTATACCTTCGTAGGTTCAATACTATAAATGAATGAGTAATGTTCACAAAAGTTAGCCAAACGAGTTTTAGATCAAGTGATTCTCCCGGTTTTGATGTTGTCAAAGATTTGTTCAACGGGATGATCCTTTGAGACTCTTGATCTAACTCGTCAGAGCTTTTGTTTGGGTTGAGGTGGAACATCCTCATCATCTTCCTCTTCTTCATCGTTGGTGGCGTTGTCAATCGCTTGTGGAGGTGGAGAAGGAGACCGAGGTGGGTCATCTTGTTGTACTTCCTCATTTCTTTTGTCTTGATGTGTTCCACATGTGGATGCATGTAGGATCGAAAGTATTTCTAGAGGGGGGTTGATTAGACTAGTTGACCAAATAAAAATCTAACCTTTTCCAAATTTTAGTTGTGGGCAGATTTTAGCAACTAGCACAAGTCAAGCAATCCACCTGCACATGCAATTCTAAGAGTATAGCAGCGGAAAATAAAACATTGCATATGAAGGTAAAGGGAAGGGTTTGGAAAGTGCAAACACAATGGAGACACGGAGATTTTTGGCGTGGTTACAATAGGTAGTGCTATGGTACGTCCACGTTGATGGAGACTTCAACCCACGAAGGGTAATGGATGCGCGAGTCCACGGAGGGCTCCACCCACGAAGGGCCCATGAAGAAGCAACCTTGTCTATCTCACCATGGCCATCGTCCACGAAGGACTTGCCTTACTCGGGTAGATCTTCACGAAGTAGGCGATCTCCTTGCCCTTGCAAACTTCTTGGTTCAACTCCACATCTTGACAGAGGCTCCCAAGCGACACCTAACCAATCTAGGAGACACCACTTTCCAAAAGGTAATAGATGATGTGTTGATGATGACCTCCTTGCTCTTGTGCGTCAAATGATAGTCTCCCCAACACTCAACTCTCTCTCACAGATTTGTATATGGTAGAAAGATGATTTGAGTGGAAAGCAACTTGGGGAAGGCTAGAAATCAAGATTCTTGTGGTAGGATTGGAATATCTTGATCTCAACACATGAGTAGGTGGTTCTGTCTCAGAAAATGTATGGTGGAAGTGTAGGCACATTCTGATGGATCTGTCACATATGGAGAAGGGGGTGGAGGGGTATATATAGCCTCCACATAAAATCCAACCAATACACACATTTGACCAATCTCAGTGAGACCGAATGATGAAACTTGGTGGCACCGATTAGTTCAAAATGTGAACGTTGGAAATCTTGGAGGGACCGACTGGAAGAACTCGGTGAGACTAATGTGCTAGGGCTTTAGGGAAAACATCATCTCGATGGCACCGATTGCATTAACTCGGTGAGACCGAAGTGAAGCAATAAGGCAATAGAGAGAATGTCAAGCCAACTCGATAGGACCAATTGCATAACTCGGTGAAACCAAAATAAATGTAACAAGTCACAGAGCGTTGGCAAGGCAATCTCGGTGACACCGAGACCCGTATCGGTGAAACCGAATTGCTAGGGTTTCTGGCAGTGGCTATGACATAAGAACTCGGTGGCGCTAGATAGAAAGAATCGGTGGCGCCAAGTTGGAGTTTAGGGTTTTAACATATTTGGATGGAGAAAGTGGTTGAGGGCTTTGGAGCAATATCACTAAGCATTTGAGCAAGCAAGCCATTAAGCAACACCTCATCCCCTTTTAGTAGTATTGGCTTTCCTATGGACTCAATGTGATCTTGGATCACTAAAATAAAGATGGAGAGTCTTGAGCTTTTGCCAATATATGTCCTTAGCATTTTGAGGGGTCCACATCTCTATTCCATGCCATGCCATTCATTGAACTTCCTGAAATATTTATCTTGAATGGATATTAGTTCAATGAGCTATATGTTGTTATGAATTACCAAAACCACCCGGGGAGTGGTTGCACTTTCAATCTCCCCCTTTTTGGCAATTGATGGCAAAATAAAATGACTGAAATACATTGTCACTTTGAGAAGTATGTGATAAGCAAGAGCTCCCCCTAAATTTGTGCATTATTTTAAAATTTGCGTTTGAATGCAAATGCACAATCGATTAGGATCATGGGTCACTCTTCCATGTCACATGCATCTCGACGGGGCGCACAAAATGATAAGAATGAAATGAAATGCACACATCACCAAAGATACTAGTGAGGGATCATACACAAACAATCATAGAGATATGCATATAGGCACACATTAAACGTGGTATGATCAAACACATGATCACACATGGTATCTCACGAGCATAAGACAATAAGTAGCATCAAGTACCATCAACCAAACAAAGTAGCAAGGCAATAAAAACCATCAAAGAAGAAAAAAGACTCTCTCTCTCTCTCAACCTATGATCAATACACTTTCTCCCCCATTGGCAACAAGTTACCAAAAAGCTTGAAAATGTATAGTGCTATACGGCACTCTAGGCATGATCTCCGGGAGCTCCTGAAGGGGTCTTCTGGCTTGTCGCTCCGGTGTGCGTAGATGGCATCGAGAGAACGGCTTCTGCAAATGCCTCAGCCGATGTCTGTTGAGAAGGTGGAGTGGACACTGGGGGTGGCACTCTGGCATTGGCGGCTTGAGTAGAGTATGTAGTCTTGACATCTGCAACTAGCTCAGCAGTAGACCTCTGTGCCCTTGGCACTGTCTGAAATCTGTCAGTGGTAGGTCTATCATCACTGTCCTCAGCATCATCTCGCAGCTTCTCAGAAATGGATTGGATCTCTGTGATCTTGACATCAAGATTATACATCTTATGTTCGACAATCCACTCTAGGCTCTCCTGATTCTTGGTTAAGTTGGCTAGACTCTTCTCAATCCTCAGAGTTGCTTCTAGCAGATATGTCAATTGATCTTGCTTGGTCTTGAGACTCACAATGGATGCATCTGGAGCACTTGCTGCCTTTGCTGCTTTCTCTGCCTTCTCCTGGGCCTCAACTGAAGTTGGGTGAGAAGCATCACTAGTACGCTTCGGTCCTAAACAACGGTTTTTAACCCCTTTCCACGATGGCATTTGGAACCGTCGCCAAGGGTGATAGGGGGGTCCTTCCCACACGACCCAGAAATCATCGGGGATAGGCCCTCCTGGGACCCAGGCTGGGGCTGTGTGCGATTGGGCGAGGCATCGAAACCCAATCATTTCCGTAGGTATGTACATCCCACACGGTAATCCGAGAAAATCATTTCCGTAGGTATGTACATCCCACACAGTGAATCCTAGAAAAACATTTCCGTTCGTATGTATATTACACATAGTCAATCCAAGGAATACGTTTCCGTTCTTATGTACATCCCACACAGTCAATCCAGGGAACGTTTCCGTTCGGACGTACATCCCACAATTTTATGTGTAGGCTCATGTGTGAAAGGTGTAACTATCACACATGGTCTGCCTTGGTTAACTGTTTTCTTTTATCAACTATATCACACAAGATTTGATGAAGAAAACTGTGTGGCATTGGGCTATCCATCGCAAGCGCTTTTACTGCAAGAACCGTTTGCAAAGGTCCATGCCACATTTAGCAAGTTTATTAGTTTACAATTAATAATTCCAGTATTATGCAAATTCACATTTCATATCGAACAGTTGTTTGCCAATTTCATATCAGGAACATAAATATATTATAACATCACAGTATGGTAGCTACATGAAAACAACACAGTACAACATATAGCTAGTTCAACTTCATAAGAACAAAATATTCATTTCCCTAATCGAGATCATCCAGGCTCGTCTTATCCACCTCTACTTTCAGTTCAGTAAGAACCGTTTTGCACGGGCCAAATGGGAAAGTGCCTCCTCCTTCGCCAACACCATCCTAGCAAAGTCTGATTTAATAAATCTGTGCTCATTCTCCACCTTGAACATTTTATCCCGCATCTTGAAATATGCTTTAGCATTGACAACAGTTTCTCTAAGCCTACGTGTGTTCTCTTCCTCATACATTCTCCAGAGCTTCGCTAGGCACATCTTCAAAGACTGTGGCCACTACTGATCAACCCACTCCAAGTAAGAACACTTCCGTTCATCCTGTAATATATAAAACTAGCTCAATAACAATTGTAGGGGAAATGGGTTTATAGCAACATAGAAAATCACCAATGCTTATTTTGAAAAACTGAAGAAACATGTTAATTATGACATATCTTCTCAAAAAGATCAATGTGCAAATGCAATAATTGGTACTGAGACAACAACCAAATTTTGGAACATCAGAAGCTATAATTAACTACAATGACGCTATAAATAACAAATTGAACATTTTATGAGGAAGGTGAATATAGCTGTAACAACATAGCGCCAGTGTTTGGATGACAGCAAATTGCTACTAACAGGTGTGTACATGCACAAATTTAGTAACATAGAACTAATAGCACTAAGGTCGTCCACTATGTATGCCAAAAGTGGGGTAAAGAAAACTGTTGCTACATCTCGCACCAGTGCCCTGCACTGGCGAGCCGATGCAGTGAAAAAAATCAGGGACCCGGACTCCAGAGCACGTAGTTGCTCCGATGCCCAGTTCCTTCGTGCCATAAAGATTTAGTATTTTTCTGCTTGCCTGCTCGGATGTGTGGACCAAAGTTGGCTGCACAAACTGCTGAAGCGGTGCCAAATAATTTTCTAATGGCACCGCTAATGATATGGCAACAATTTAAGATACTAGGTACAAACTATGACACTGTCTTAGGATGTGTTCGGTTGAAGGTGTGGTATGAATGGGTTGGGACCGTGACAGTGTCTAAATCACATCTAACAAATGATTTGTAGCAATGAAAGAGGGTCTAACCTTCTCTGCACATGCCAGAAACTTCCTCCCACTGTCCACATAATCAAACGCAACTAGCTTCACACATGGAGATTGATGGTGACAACGAGTAGATAGATCTTCAGCCACCCCGCTCCATTCGTTGCCACTGATGGTCCTAGGGAGCTACAAGAGGAACAAATGACTCAAATTGACCGCCGGCTAAAAATCCTTCATTCCAAGTCATAGCCCGAGAGAGAGAAGAGAGGCATACCCGGGTGGTGAAGGTGTAGTCGCCGGAGGAGGAACATTGGAGAGGTCTTTGAATAAGACCATGGCGACCCAGCGGTAGGATGCGAGACGGCGAGAGCGAGGAAGCGGCTATAGCTTAGCAAGGAAGGAAGGAAGGAGGAAACAGGGAAATGTGACTTGTGGTCGGGGAGAAAGGGGGTGGGGAAGGGGAAGGGGCGGGGTAGATATTTTGGCGAAGAGGCCAAAATTTTGGAAATGTGGAGGAAACTTTGCACGCGGTGCCGCGGACCATTCACTTTGAACGATTGTGTGCATCGCAAACGATTCTTCTGCTTTACGCGCATGGGATGAGTTTGATAATTCAAATTTTGGTGGAAATTTCCCCGGGTACGTCATTGCATAATTTAACATCGCTTGCTAATTTGGGCACACAAAAGAGCGTACAGCAGACATACCACACTTACTGAATCGAGCAATTTTAGTAATTAAATAGAGCCAGTTGACCTAAACATTGCTCTAACAGAAGACCAGCATTAAAAACAAAGCCTAAGTACACATAATTTTAACAAATCCGCCGCCGTGCCAGCCTATGCATCGCCGGCGTGAGATGAGACGTCGATGACTTGTCCTGGCGACATGCCGCCGTTGGTGCACTCCGCGTCCTCGTCCTTGTCCTCGTCCTCGGCGCCGCCCTCAAGGTTGTAGTACTCGTAGTAGTGGCTGCGCCAGAGCTCGCGTTGGTACTCCACCGCCAATTCCTCGACGGACAGACTCTTCTCTACCCCGACCTCTTCCACGCGCAACTCCTCCTCCCGGCGCTCCTCGATCTCCGTCGCCTCCTGCATCTCCAGCTCCCGCTCGGCGACTTCATGAGGAAGCAGGTGCTCCATGGCCACCGCCGCCTTTTCAGACGTGGGTTGCATGCTGGAGTCCGAGGTGGCCTGGAATATCTCGGCGTGTGCATCCTCGATCTTGGCATGGATGGCCTCGACTCGGGCCAGGGCGACATCAGCGGCACGGACGGCAGCTCGAGCACTCTCGACGTTTGCAGCCGCCGTTCTAGCAGCAGCTGCAGCCATCTCGGCTGCTGCAGCTACCCTGTCGGCTGTCGCACACGCCCTCTTGGCGGAAGCGGCCGTGCTCAATGCGGATGCGGCGGCACTCTCGGCGTAGGCGGCGGCGCTCGGAGGGGGGGGGGGGACACGGCCATTGTACGGGCCATCACGAAGTGTTTCCATGGTGTCATCTTTGCAAGAGGGGGGTGCGGGAATGCAGATCGGGATTCGTGGATTCAGGGGTTGCCAGCATTAGAGCAGACGAGCCAACGAAGCTTAAGGAGGGAGACTTCAATAGACCCAGATATTTTCATCGCAAACGATTCCTAGAAAACAACTGTGTGTGATGTTGTAGATATTTTTGATTAGCTTTGAAAGACAAATTTGGAGTAAAGAGCCAACGGATGGTGTTTTAAATGAACGAGAAATTTTGTAGTACTAATACAACTGTCATGTCAAATTTTGGAAATTTTCAGG
The DNA here is from genome assembly GCA_021605205.1 of Aegilops longissima. Lineage (NCBI taxonomy): Eukaryota > Viridiplantae > Streptophyta > Magnoliopsida > Poales > Poaceae > Aegilops > Aegilops longissima. The sequence goes on from CM038678.1 coordinate 170,192,678, forward strand.
GGTCATTTGACCTTTTAAGACATTTAAGTGATTTCTAGCCATTTAATGACCGTAATTGAAATTTGAACTACATGTACATGCAACAGCAAACCATAATGGTTTGAAAACTCATATTTCGTGTACTTGTGTGTGATTTAATTCCATATGCAGTAAATTGGAAGGAATTTTCAAACATATTGGTCTAACGGCTATGACACAATTAAGCATGGAGTGACATGGCATTTTAATTCCAAAGAATAAAAAAAATCAGAAACACATGAAACCTTGGTTGATATAATGTCATGCCACCAAGATGATGTGGTAAAAAAATTGGCAAGTTTGACGAAAGTTTGGACACACACCCCTCACAAACCGGAGCAATTCACTAGAAGGCTCGTGGTTCCGAGAGGGAACAATGCATGTTTGATGACGAACAGGAGATAGCTTCCTCTTACGGCCTTCAATTTTTTTTCTACATCTAACGTGCACTACTACAATTGTAATGTGAAACTTTTGAAAATTCTAGGGGTCATTTGACCTTTTAAAGACATTTAAGTGATTTTCTAGCCATTTAATGACCGTAATTCAAATTTGAACTACATCTACATGCAACGCCTAACCAAAACGGTTTGAAAAAACATATTTGTGTACTTGTGTGCTAGTTAATTCCAAGTGCAGTAAACTAGAAGGAATTTTCAAACATATTTGTCTCACGATATGGACACATGCATGCATACGTATGCATGGAGTGACATGGCATTTTAATTCCAACAAAAATCAGAAACACATGAAACCTTGGTTGATGTAATGTCATGCCACCAAGATGATGTGGTAAAGAAATTGGCACGTTTGACGAAAGTTTGGACACACACACCTCACAAACCGAAGCAACTCACTAGAGGGCTCGTGGTTCCGAGAGGGAACAATGCATGTTTGATGACGAACGGGAGATAGCTTCCTCTTACGGCCTTCAATTTTTTTATGTCTAATGTGCACTACTACAACTGTAATTTGAAATTTTGGAAAATTCTAGGGGTCATTTGACCTTTTAAAGACATTTAAGTGATTTTCTAACCATTTAATGACCGTAATTCAAATTTGAACTACATCTGCATGCAACGCCTACCAAAACGGTTTGAAAAATCATATATGTGTACTTGTGTGTGAGTTAATTCCATGTGCAGTAAATTAGAAGGAATTTTCAAACATATTGGTCTCACAACATGGACACATGCATATGTATGCATGGAGTGACATGGCATTTTAATTCCGAAAAATAAAAAATGATCTAAAAAACATGAAACCTTGGTTGATGTAATGTCATGCCACCAAGATGATGTGGTAAAGAAATTGGCATGTTTGACGAACGTTTGGACACACACCCCTCACAAACCGGAGCAACTCGCTAGAAGGTTTGTGGTTCCGAGAGGGAACAATGCATGTTTGATGACGGACGGGAGATAGCTTCCTCTTACGGCCTTCAGATTTTTTCCTACATTTAACGTGCACTAATACAACTGTCATGTAAAAATTTGGAAAATTTTAGGGGTCATTTGACCTTTTAAAGACATTCAAGTGATTTTCTAACCATTTAATGACTGTAATTCAAATTTGAACTACATCTACATGCAACACCTAAGCATAACGGTTTGAAAAATCTTATTTTTGTGTACTTGTGTGTGAGTTAATTCCATGTGCAGTAAATTAAAAGTGAATTTTCAAACATATTGGTCTCAAGGCATGGGCACATGCGTGGAGTGCATGCCATGGCATTTTAATTCCAAAAAACTAAAAAATGATTAGAAAAAGATGAAACCTTGCTTGGTTTAATGTCATACCACCATGATGATGTGCTAAAAAATTGGTCTGTTTTACGAAAGTTTGGACACACACCCCACACAAACCGGAGCAACTTGCTAGAAGGTTCGTGGTTCCGAGAGGGAAAAATGCATGTTTGATGATGAACGGGAGATAGCTTCCTCTTATGGCCTTTAAAGTTTTTCCTACGTTTAACGTGCACTAATACAACTGTCATGTGAAAACATGGAAAATCTCAGGGGTGATTTGACCTTTTAAAGACATTTAAGTGATTTTCTAACCATTTAATGACCATAATTAAAATTTGAACTACATCTACATGCAACGCCTAACCATAACGGTTTGAAAAATCATATTTTTGTATACTTGTGTGCGAATTAATTCCATGTGCAGTAGATTAGAAGGAATTTTCAAACATATTGGTCTCAAGGCATGGGCACATGCATGGAGTGCATGCCATGGCATTTTAATTCCAAAAAATTAAAAAATGATCAGAAAACATGAAACCTTGCTTGATTTAATGTCACGCCACCAAGATGATGTGGTAAAAAAATTGGCCTATTTGACGTAAGTTTGGACACACACCCCTCACAAACCGGAGCAACTCGCTAGGAGGTTCGTGGTTCCGAGAGGGAACAATGCATGTTTGATGACAAACGGGGGATAACTTCCTCTTACGGCCTTCAAAATTTTTCCTACGTTTAACATGCACTAATACAACTGTCATGTGAAAATTTGGAAAATTTCAAGGGTCATTTGACCTTTTAAAGACATTTAAGTGATTTTCTAACCATTTAATGACCGTAATTCAAATTTGAACTACATCTACATGCAACGCCTAACCATAACGGGTTGAAAGATCATATTTTTGTGTACTTCTGTGCGAGTTAATTCCATGTGCAGTAAATTAGAAGGAATTTTCAAACATATTGGTCTCAAGGCATGGGCACATGCATGGAGTGCATGCCTTGGCATTTTAATTCCAAAAAATTAAGAAATGATCAGAAAAACATGAAACCTTGCTTGATTTAATGTCATGCCACCAAGATGATGTGGTAAAAAAATTGGCCTGTTTGACAAAAGTTTGGACACACACCCTCACAAACCGGAGCAACTCACTAGAAGGTTCGTGGTTCCGAGAAGGAACAATGCATGTTTGATGACGGACGGGAGATAGCTTCCTCTTACGGCCTCCAAATTTTTTCCTACGTTTAACATGCACTAATACAACTGTCATGTGAAAATTTGGAAAATTTCAGGGGTCATTTGACCTTTTAAAGACATTTAATTGATTTTCTAACCATTTAATGACAGTAAAATTTGAACTACATCTACATGCAATGCCTAACCAAAACGGTTTGAAAAATCATATTTTTGTGTAATTGTGTGCGAGTTAAAAAATCATCAGATGATGTAAATATCTGGTGTTCAAAAAGGAAAATGTAAAGATCTGTCAAGACAACTGGCCCCCACACGATTGGCACTCTATCTCGTGGCTCGAGGTTTGGTAGGTGGTTGGCGGGGATCATTAATCAGACACGGTTCTATATTGGAAACCGTCATCTATTATGTTCACACACTGATTTTGCTACGGGAATCGTGTATAATTCAAACTACAGTACTCGGAAATTCCGGCGACCGGCGTGTGTACTGTCCTCGTCGATCTAGATTCCGTCCGCCAATAAATACTGCCTTGCTCACGTCGTCCCTCCTGCATTATCATCTACATCCTCCCCTCTCTCGCCCTCTCTCTCTCTCTCTCTCTCAAATCTCTGCCATGGCACCGCCGGTCTGCCCACGCCCCGACGAGGAGTCACCGCCCCTAAGGACGCTCACTCGGTTAGCAGCGACGAGGACCCCTATGCGCCGCCTGACGAGGTTGCGCCGGACCCCCCCCCTCCCCCAATTTTGGATTGGTTTTGGGGCCAGTGCAATGTTTGTCTGTGAAAGTCGCTGCCGCCGGCTGAGAAAGCCAGGCAAGTGGCATTCAAGAAGGAGATGGCGGAGGAGGAAGTCAGGTACCAGGCAGCCTGTGAAGCCTGTGATGCCGCCTGAAAAAAGGAGGTCGCGGAGCTTTGGGGGCGGGGGCGTCATCGTGCCGAGGAGGTGTACGAAGACGGGTACTTCGCGAGGAAGGTCATAGGCGCTGGGCGCCTCGTCGCTGCATGGAGGTGGGCCGATAAGCTCCAGCATCCCACCGACGAGGAGCTCCGGTGGGCGCCCAACGAAATAGCAAGATTGGCCACGCGCGTCCACCTGCAAGAGGCAGATTGATACTTCAAGCACTGCGAGGCGGAGGAGTCAGAGTACTGCCTCTGCACTGGGAAGATGCCGCGCACCAGGGAGCTGCTGGCCAGGGACTGCCGAAATACTGGCCCCAGGAGGGATTATTAGTTTAAGTATTGTTCGTTTTCAATTTTATGCATTGTACCTAGTAGTTAAGTATCATCACGTATATGTGATGATATTATAAAATTGAAAACGAACAATACTTAAACTAATAATCCCTCATGGGGCCAGTATATATATATTCTGTGATGCATCCAGGCTTTTCTGTTTCGCGTAACAGAATATTATTCTGTTTCGCTACTTGAACTGACGGTTTCAGGCGGCTGTACTGATGAAAATTGAGGCGTGGAACTTGTCCTCCTCGATTTTTTCGTCAGAACAGGGCGTGTAATATATCATTGGAAATCTCTTGATAACTAGATTACAATAATATAGAACTTTTTTGCAAAATCATCATGGTTTAAGTGCAGTTTTGGAAAAACCATTTTCTTGAAAACCGTTTTGAAAAAAATGGCTCTTTCAAAACTGCTCTTAAACCATGATGATTTTGCAAAAAAAAAATCTATATTATTGTAATCTAGATGTCAAGAGCTTTCCAACGATATATTACACGCCCCATTTCGACGAAAAAAATCGAGGAGGATCGGTTCGACGTGATGAAAATCGTCAGTACAGTCGCCTGAAACTATCAGTTCAACTAGTGAAACAGAATAATATTCTGTTACGCGAAACAAAATAGCTCAGTCCTTCTGTGATGAACTAATGAACAATTATATATATATATTATGAATTCCATTTTCTATCTGTTTTTGTATACTAATTTGAATCTAGCTGTTATCATCCACATATACAGAATGGAAAGCGTATATACACACATTGAAACAGAACATATAAGAATGGAAAACAGAGTACCCACATTGAAACGGAGCAATAAATAGAGCAATACTATGATTTTTGTGAATACATAGCTATCCATGTCGAAACGACTTTTCAAAATAAAACACGTCCATGAGACCATGACCAGCAGCCCTTGCCTAGGGTAGCTCTTGGCTCTGCCTGAATTCATGCAGGCATTCGTCCAAGCAGTCGATAGGATCGTGGTACATCTGGAGCGCGATCTCAAGCTCCAAGTTGGCTATTTCATCGGAGATCACCAGCTTGAGGATGCGATGGCCATGTTCCTCTACTGCACCCAGGTGGACACCTGGGCCAAGGAGGCGGTTGAGCCTACGGACCAGCGCGTTGGGACCCAGCAGGCCACGGACAAGGCGAACGGCCGCACCCGTGCAAACGGCGCGGCAGGCGTCCGGTGCAAGTACGGCACGGCCGGCCTCTGGTGCAAGTACGGCACTGAGGGCCTCTGCCCACTCCTGGCGAGGAATGGGGGTACTGACGGGACGTGTACCCAGTCACGACGCCGTGTCGACAGCAAACAAGCGTCGATGGATCCGCTCTTGCTATGCGGCATGCCGCACCTCTCGCTCTGCGGCGCTCCAACGGTCTCGCCGTGCGGCGAGCCGTAGCCTATCGGCGCGGGCGCGCCTAGCTTGCTCTGCGGCACGCCATCGATCATGTTGTGCGGCGAGCTGTAGCCTGTCGGTGCTGACATGCCTATCTTGATCCACGATGCTCAAGTGCCATGCGCCAAAGGTCTGCTCAACCCTGGCGATGACGCGCATGACGACGTCGTCCATCGCGTTGCCGGGGAGCGCCTCGGCCTCGACGGGCCGTGGCGCCTGCTCGTTTTCCTCGTCTACGAGGTTGATGGCAGAGGCGGCGCTTCGGTGGGTTGGCATGCTTGGAAAAGGTGGATTGCTACAGGCTGCGCTTGTCTCCTCCGTGCGTCGCGCGCCACCTATACGCAATATAGCAGGGTGGCGGGAAACAGGTTAGGAAATGGCAGGAAACGGTGGCGTGTTCATAAAATGCCATCCGTTAATGGAAACTTAGCATAGAAGGAACATCGAGGTAGCACAAGAAGTAGATGATGATCAGATGAACACGGACCACACTAGGGAACCCGTCGGTGATGAATTCATCAATCCCAAATGGTTGAATACTAGCAAGTGTTTGCCCACAACACACACGGCCTATTCCATCACAAACAGGTCGGATGGATCAACTGTATGCCACGTATCGCACATTGTCAAAAAGTAATGCCACGTGCCTTCTTTAACATGTGTTAAAAAATAAAAAACAAGGACCTCGAGGTTAAATTAGCTGAGGGAATGGGTCATTTCGGTCATTTGACAAAAATGACCCATCCTATCAGTTAATTTAACATCAACACAACTTCCCATCCAGTCACCCATCTGATGCCTGCTCCAGCCTGAGCACACTTAACTTGATAGTTTTCTTAAATGATCTACTAGTGGAACAACTATTCCTTGCTGGTAGGAATGCCTCTTCGCATCCTTATGGCGTATCCGGATAACTGCCCGTCCCTCAGTGGCCAATAGATGTTGTGTAGACAGAGCATATCACATACGTCTTATTAGAAGCAATCGTATGTGTTATTATCGGTCTTCGCACGCATTTCTGATTACAGACCTGTTTGCCGCGTATCACACACATCTTGCTATATTGAACTGTTTATGTTCTCCTGCCTAATCACAAACAATTCATCCGAGTGAACCGTATGGTGTACATCACACACACCTTGATCGGGCTGACCATTTCTTTTGTGTTTCCTAATCACAAACAGTTCATCTGAGTGAACCGTACGCTGTACATCGCACACACCTTCATCTGGCTGCCCGTTTCTTTTGTTCCTCCTGATCGCAAATAGTTAATTGAGCTGAACCGTATGCCCTACATCGCACACGCAGCTAAAATCTGAACCGTGTTTGATGCATCCTCCATCGCAAATGTTTTGCACCTTTTTTTACGGTTATTTTACACCACCGTTTTTGATTATGGCATCGCACACAGTTTCGTCGAAGGGTCTCTGATCGTAGTGTCGCGTTAGCAGCATCCTGCAGTAGTGCATCCATCACCACTTCATTATCCTCAGATGATGGCTGGAGGGGAAGGTGCTCTCTGTCAAGCAGATATGTGCTTGTACCAACCTTGGAGTTGATAAGCATCTGTATATTAGGTTCATATCCACATGATCACCTCTTCTGATCACCAGCAGTACGTTTGATTATCTCTACAGTCAATCTCACGACCTTGAATTTATGTGGTATGTCAAATAAATGCAGCAGGTTGATGGAGTGGCCACGTATCATCCTCTCATCTCCTGACTTAGGCAACAGGGTGTGCCTCAAGATATAGTTTGTTGTGGCCAAACCAGCAAACAAATAGTATATGGAGCCGAACTTGTGAGTTTCCAATGCTTTATAAGGGATGGGCTTGTACATGTGAGCCATTGTATTGTGATCCATCCTGGGTTTGCCATAAACATCCACATCATTTTCTTCTTCTTCTGGGGCATTGATAAGAGCAGCCCATTCTGAGATTGATGACTAGTATCTAGTGTCCTCAGTCATCCACACAATCTTCCCATCTGGATAGAAGTGTGCAGTGGAGTAAAATTGCATAACCATTTCATCATTCCACTTGGTCCCACAAAAGCATCTGTGCCTGTCAGCCTGAAACTCTCATGAACGTGGGGGAAGTAGTCTTCATTAGCATCTATGTACTTCCAATCCACCCACTTCGTGTTGCTAATGGCTGGCTTCTTGTCGAGCTAAACTATCTCAAAGAAATCTTGCTGTTCTTTGGTGTGGAAACAATAATCAACAACAGTTCTTCTTCTTGAAGCATAGCGATCAGCTTTCCTCCATTGTCTCAGTCCACTATCTTTCCTCAACTTCATGTTCTCGGCCACAGGATGTTCATCACTATGGTCTGGAATCTTAGGCTTCAACTTCCTGAGCCCTTGGGGCTCTTCATCTTCTTGAACCTATGGCACCGGGGCCTTGTTTTTCTCTGCAGCAGGAATGTTCTTAGTGGATCACTTTGGAGCTCTAGTCTTAGGTGCAGCAGCTAGAACTTTGGGCTTGGGCTTGGAGGGTGCACCTGCATACTTCATTGCATCTGCCATCAACTTCTGAGACTTGGAAGGGGTGCAGCTGGTTCCTCAGCTTCCTCTTCCCTCATGGAAGGCTTGCCAAGCACCTTAGCAGTTGTTGTACTGGCTCTCTTCTTCTTCTTCTTTCAGCAGCCTCTTCATTATCAGACTATTCAAGAGTGAACTTCATTTTTTCTTGAGTAACAGTTCACTTTCTGGCCTTTGACATGGGAGCTCTCCTGGCAGGGGCTTTCCTCTGGAGGCTTGATACATCTCCAACGTATCTACTTTTCCTAACTCTTTTCCTCTTGTTTTGGACTCTAATTTGCATGATTTGAATGAAACTAACCCCGGATTGACGCTGTTTTCAGCAGAACTACCATGGTGTTGTTTTTGTGCAGAAATAAAAGTTCTTGGAATGGAACGAAACTTTGTGAGGATTTTTTATACAATAAATAAGAATTTCTGGAGCCAAGACACATAGGAGGGGGGCACCTGGGTGGGCACAACCCACCAGGGTGCACCCCCCTCCTGGCGCGCCCAGGTGGGTTGTCCCCACCTGGTGGCCCTGCAGATACTATAAAATCCTATTTTTCTAGAAAAAAATCAGGGAGAAAGAATTAGCGCGATCCACGAGACGGAGCAGCTGCCACCTCCTTTTCTTCATCGGGAGGCCAGATCCGGTGTCCGTTTGGGGCTCCGGAGAGGGGGATCTTCATCCTTCGTAATCACCAACCTTTCTCCATTGCCAATTCCATGATGCTCCCCACCGGGAGTGAGTAATTCCTTCGTAGCACTACAAAAAAAAGACACATCCGTGACATTTTGGGCCGAACGAAAAAAATTTATGTCATACATATGACACTTCTATGACGATTATTGTGACAAAACCCGGTATCATCATAGATGTGGTGGGCTCCTACTTCTATGACAAAAAATCATGACAGAAAATGGTCTTTTCGTCCTAGGCGGGCCAGAGACGCAGCTGCATGACATTCTTTGGGCCGTCCATGACGGAAAAACCGTGGTAGAAGCGAGGGGAGGAAAATTTGTGGAGTTCCGATTCACGGTGGGAGGTCGGGGCGAGCGATGCACGTTTCTCTACACACGTCTGCTGGCGTGTGTGCGGCGTTAGCTCTAATCGAACCCGGCGGCGTTGGGCTCTAATTGAACCCGAGCAATGGCCTGCGCAGCGACGCGTTCATCGAACCCGAGCGATCGATTGATGGTGTTGGCGAACCCGATCGGCGATTCGCCCGCTCTGCTGCTAAGCTGAAGCCGATCGATGCTGCCTCTAGGATGAACAATGAGTGTTGCGGGGTGGGTTGGATGAGCAGGGCGGTGGCGTTGCTCGGATGAACAGGACCCGTGGTGTGGAGGGCTGGATGAGCGATGAGCGGTAGAGGCGTGGCCGTGGAGGGTGATTGAGCAGGACCCGTGGTGTGGAGGCTGGATGAGCAGTAGACAATGGAGGGTGACCGTGGAGGGTGGTTGAGCGATGGCGGTGGAGGCTGGATGAACAGGAGCCCGTGGAGGCTGGAGGAGGTCGACGGTAGCCCGTGGAGGCTGGAGGAGTTCGACGGTGGAGATGAACAGTATCCCGTGGAGTCCCATTTTGCGGTACGCCACAACCCTCCCGATGAAAACGACCTCCTTTTCGACCGTAGCGCTCCAACACAAGTCTGTTTCGTCCGTTTTGCGGTACGCCACACCCCTCGCGATCAATAGGACCCCCGTTTCGACCGTAGGAGGTCCGTTTCCTCCGTTTTGCGGTACGCCACACCCCTCCCGATCAACAGGACCCCGTTTGACCGTAGGAGGTCCGTTTAAATCCGTTTGCGATACGCCACACCCTCCCGATCAACAAGACCCCTGTTTCGACCGTGGGAGGTCATTTCCTCCGTTTTGCGATACGCCACACCCTCCCGATCAACGGGACCCGTTCGAGCGTAGGAGGTCCGTTTCCTCCGCCAGCGATCGCCGAGTCTCGTTTCCATCGTCTGTTCCATCCAAGCCTTCCCGATGAACACGACCAAGCATTCCGTTCCGACCCAGCCGGTTGCCTCCCCATGAACACGACGACGACGTTGTTTCTCCATTTTGACCCAGCCATGTACGTATGCGCGAGTAGGCGTTCGAGACCCTGCCCGTATGTGCGTGCGTGGCGTATTTTCTTTCTTGCACCTGGCGCTGCACGCACGTGTACATGCTACGTCGCGGCGCCTCTACTACGACTGCGTGCGGCGCCTCTACATCGACCAAGATATATATACGCGTACGTTCGTGACCAGAATGACAACGCCACGTGACGCTTCGACCGGTGGTTCCCGGTATCGGGCACTTCCTTGCCTCACGAAGATGTAGCTGGTGGGTCCCAGCGGTCGGCGAATCATTTTTTTTGGCCGGACGCACTTCCTTGCGTGCTAAGATGTAGCTGGTGGGTCCTAGCAGTTAGGGAAGCGAATCGTTTTTTTGCCCGGACGCACTTCCTTGCGTGCGAAGATGTAGCTGGTGGGTCCCAGCAGTCAGGGGGGAAACGGTTTTTTCACGAAATACGGTGGCCTGTCTAGTGGGTCCCTGCTGTCAGGTGGAGGAATAATTATTTTGTGCGTAATAAGGAGACACTTCCTTGCGGCCGCCGTGGACCCAGCTGTTAGCCTCTCCACGCACAGTACTCTTCCGATGGAAGTCGGTCGTTGACCACAATGACCACGCCGCGCCGAGAGCACCATGACGGTAGATAACGGCGAGGCCTAGGAAGGGGACGACGCGGAGCCGGGGAAGACGCAGCAGTGGATGCCCACGCGAAGAGGAGTACGAGGGTTCACTGGTTCGGCTGCGGTGTGAGGCTGCCGTGCCGCAGAATAACAGGGGGTGTGGGGAGTAGAGGATGGCCTGGCCAGCGGTGGGAGTAGTAGGGGCGGGGAGGCCTCCACGGCATCACTGGCCGGCCACGGGAGGCAGGAGCATGCGGCACGACCGGCGCTGCTTTGGGTAATTTGGAGCACGAAGACCAGAGGTTGAAGAAGCACTACGGCCGTTGGATGGACATCGTCACGGTCCTTTGGAGCTAGAATCGTTCATATTGACTAAGTTGACAAAGCCCTCCGTCCCGTAAACTTAGTAGGCCCACAAGTCAGCCTCCACCAAGGTGAGTCCCGGCTAGCGGGGAGTATTCATTTTTTGTGCGTAATAAGGAGGCATTTCCGGTGGGTCCGAGTGACAATGGGGAGCGTTTTTTTGCGAAATATAGAGACCCTTCGGTGGGTCCCAGCTATCGGTGGAGGAATCATTATTTTATGCGTAATAAGGAGGCATTTTCTTGTGTGGGCCCCTCGATCAGCCTCTTCCGATGGCTGTTGTTTGTTGACCATGTTGACCTCGCATGGCCGAGAGCACAAGCGCGGTGGACGAGGGCGAGGCCCAGGAAGAGAACCACCCAGAGCCGGCGAAGCCACCGTAGCGGATGCCCACACTGAGGGGAGAACAAGCGCTGACTGGTCGGCTGCGGGGTGGTGGCGTCTCCGGAAAATAATAGGATGTGTGGGTGGTTAGAGGATGGCTGGCGGCAAAGGCAACCAACCACGGAGGAGGGAGCAGCAGTCCACGGTCTTTGGTTTGGGCGGTGGAGCGGGAAGATCGAGATTGAAGAAGCACGGCGGCCGTTGGATGGACATCCAACAGTCACTGATGTGTGTTGACTAATTTGATAAAGCCTTGCCGACGCGTCAAAAAAAATTAGGACAGCGTCATCGTCAACCTAGTAGGCCCAGAAGTCAGCCTCCAAATCGGTGGAAAACAGCATACAACCCATTAGCCATTATTTTCAATAATTTATAGCCCACTTGCTAATTCTTAAGGATATTTGAAGCCCATATTCTTTTTATTAGCATTACAGACCATATATTCTGGGCACTGCTAAAAAATTCAGCGAAATTTTGCATATTTCAGTGGGGTCCGAACTCTTTTAATCACGAAATTTTGAGTCACGTTAAAAATAATTTTCAAAAAATTATGTCAAAATAAAATTCAAAAAACAATTCTCCACAAAAAAAATGAATGAAATTATGAATCTTAACTAGCAAGATGCCTGTTCGTTGCATGGAACATGAAGATGCATTTGTATGAGTAGTATATCTTGTGGGAGAAAAGATGATATTTTAATGTAAGTGCCAGTTGGCTTTGGTTTTTATAAGAGTAGAGAGTAGGGAAGTCCTGAAAAAAATGATATTTTAATGTAATTGCCGGTTGGCTTTGGTTTAAAAATTTACAGCCCATTTCTTACAACTTATAGCCCGTTTACTAGGGAAGCCCATTTCTTACTACTTACATCCCTCCTCGTCTTGAAAGATTTGCAGCCCAGCAGGGCTGAGAAAAGAAAATAGGCCTCGGTTTTGGTATTCTCCAAAAGAAAAGAACTGGGCTAGCCAATTTCAGAAAGAAAAAATATATCAACTGGGCTCGTCATGTGCTTAATAAAAGCGTAAGCGTGGGCTAGACAGACCCACAGCCCTCAAGACAGCGTCTTGATTGAGCTCCGTCTCTGAAACTGAAAAACAACTAGGCGAGCTGCTGGGTCCCTGGTGTTATCCGCTCGTTGTGTAATTTTCTCGTTTATTGACTACATTGACAATGGCGTGGAACCTAGTTGTCAAACAATTAGGAGGAAGTATTTTTTTTGGCTTGTAATAACGAGGCACCTGCTTGTGAAATGCAATGACCTGGTGGGTCCCTCATCGACCTCTCCACGACAATCATCTCCTGATTCCTCTTGGTTGTTCACCATGTTGACAACGCCAGACGGCGGCGGGCACATCGAGCTAACCAAGGCGGAGAACGACGGCAAAGCCTCGGACGATAACGAACAACAGCCATGGAAGATGCGGAGTGTAGTGGCATGTGGAGGGGAGTACGAGGGCAACAACATGCAAGTCAAGCATACAAATGGTACAAAAGGCCCAAGGATTAATTGTTCATCAAATTTTTAGACAAAACCCATATTGAACATGACAGTAACATCTAACCCAACCACTATTTTTTGCAGTCACAAAACAAATGGATCGGTCTGATCCATAAAATCAACATCCTGTGCAAAAAAATTTATTTCAGGATGTCTACAACTTATTGTAAATAGAAGCCGAGCACATTTAGAAGCCCATTTGTCCACCTGAAACTTCTTTTTTTGTTGTTCAACATGTTCGTCCGTGAGAAATCTCTTGCTGTAAAAATTAAGCCTCATGGACAATAGTAACCTCGCATTCAACAGGAAGAATGTGACAAAGCTTCTGTTTGCCTGGTTGGATGCATATCGTCCCATCATTATTGTCCTCAAACGAATGTCATGAGAACTGAGAAAATCCTTGTTCTTATTACGCCAATGATTGGTTATAGGTTTTTCTCCATGTGGTTCTGCCTAAGTAGACATGAAGATTGAAAGTAGTTAAGGTCTGAAAAAAGAGTATGTCGAAAGAACGACAGCTGAACAGTTAATTCTAGTACAATATATACGGGCTTTCAATGTGCATGAAATCATCACCTCTATGTATAAATTCTCTAGAGATCGAAAACATCGCAGCAAGCCAATAATTATGTCCAGATCAAAACTATACATTCTGATATATATGATCTTGACAGAATCCAGCAGCATTGATAGGCTATCAATGGACGAACTCTTCACTGAGCATATAACATAATTTTAGTACCCAAAGTGTACTCCAAGATGATATAAAACTTATGCGCACAAATGAAAAATGCAGCATATGATTACAAATGTGTAGATGATAATATACGGTACCTGAAAAGTGAGGCCAAACACCAACTCCTTGTGATTATTAAGCGGGTCACGAATTACACCCAAGGTCTCCGGTTTGGGCACAGAGACGACAATTATTTCTAAAGGTGTATAACAATTATGAAGGAGCAACCTTTCAAGTGAAGGGGCATCTTCGATGATGAGCTGCTGTCCTTTAAAACAAATTCCAATGCTTTTAAGGTGAGGCGACTTTATTTGGAGACAACTGATACCAATTTCTATTCCCAAAACAATCAGCAAGCGCTCCAGGGCAGGGCAACTGGAGTGGATGATGTTGTCTTGATGAGACCTCCGACGGATAAACCACCACAAGTGAAATTTTTTTAGCAGTGGGAGTCGAAGCATTTGTACCAGATCGTCTGGTAGATGGCACCGGGCGAAGGTGGCGGTGTGGAGAGAGAGAAAGAAAACCGCTAGATGGACAACGGTGGTGTGGGCACGAATTCTTGGTATGTTCGTGGTATGAAACTTTTGTGGTAATGGTGGAACTCAAACTGCTGGAGTTTTTCGAATTCAGGGGATGTCAGCCAAGCGTCCATCTTGTCGGGTATGGACAGCAGGTAGCTTATCAGGATGCAGAGGCATTGAACGGGGCCCTGCTGGTGAGAAGAGACGATGGCTCTAATGAGATCAAATTCAGGAAGGACAGATACCTGACGATAGTCGAGATTGAGGGGCGCGGTGCGCCATAGAGGGCGCCACCGAGTTGAGAGGACTTGTGTGCGGCAGCAATCCTTGGTGGGGAGAAGCAAGATGATCTCCTCAAGGATGATACCCGGGAGATCGTTGATGCGGTCCACCGGAGATTCTACCGGTTCCTCAGATCCGGGTGGGGGGGGGGGCTCGCCGCTTCTCCCCGCGCTACCAGGTGCGGGGTCTACAACCAGCGTCACCGCTGGAGGGAGCCTCATCTTCTTGGCGCTGGGGCCAGCCGACTCCATTTTCCTTGTTGGCGTCGCGCCGAGCTCACGGGTTTGAGCAGAGTAGCCAGAGACGAGCCTAGTGGCAGTGCGAGTGGGGAAGAAGGAGGGTTGGGTATTTCTGTTGGAGTGGAAGAAGAGGAGCGGGCATTTTCTGTACGAGTGAGGAAGAAGGTGAGCGGGGTTTTCTGGACGAGTGAGGAAGATTGGGGAGCGGGGGGAATTGGGTGGGGAGATGGAAGCGGGAGAGCGAGGTGTTCGTGTTTATAAGGCCCATTGCACTAACTACTCGCTTTTTCCCAAGAACCGCTCTCTTCTTTTGCGTTCTTGCATTGGAGGTGGCGCATGGGCTTGGTGATGGCCATGCATGCAGGATGCATGTGCCCGCCGCCATTGCATGCGCTGGTTTGTTACTAGGCCTATTTAATAGGGTGGTTATGGAGTAAATTAAGGAGATTTATTTTCTCTGTGTGCATCCACCAAATTAGAGGATGCTTGATCGATGGATCTGAACACTCACATTAAACTAACATTCAGAAGAACAAAAGTTCAGCATGTCTATGCATCTCAATGATTCACCATACTATAACCAATATACAAAGCTGTGAGAAGGTGTGGAAATAAATAAAATCGGTCGATGCTTCTCACGAGCAAAGAGCCTCCTCAAGACGCATTAATTTCTTAGGCATGCTTGTTTCTTCTCAATGTTGCGAGCACTTTGAGCATGTTGGCAACTCCACAGCTAGCTAGTTGTCTCATCTTGCAATTGATGCTGACACATTTGCAGCAAACACATGAGGCAATAGAGATGACTCAACATGGGTCCATATTGTGCAGTTCTTCGATATCATATTCATTGTCCGAATATGAAAAGATAGGAAAACAGTAGCTATACATAAGCGGTGTTGCAAAACAGTAGCACATATCAATAGCTCGGCATGACAAAACACGATCATCCGGACGAAGGGGATCTTGACCTGCTCGAGGAAGATTACATATAATTTCATAAGTCCTTGGTTGATTTCCACCTTGGCTGCACTGCTTGTTTGCTCCTCCACACATGACAGGATCGTTCCGCACTGCATTCAGCAAGTCAATGTAGGGATAAGCTAATTTCATCTTGCGGTGGTCATTGTACCTAGTTATGAATGTAGTGAAGGAAATATGCCCTAGAGGCAATAATAATGTTATTATTTATTTCCTTATATCATGATAAATGTTTATTATTCATGCTAGAATTGTATTAACCGGAAACATAATACATGTGTGAATACATAAACCTCTGAGTGTCACTAGTATGCCTCTACTTGACTAGCTCGTTAATCAAAGATGGTTATGTTTCCTAACCATGAACAAGGAGTTGTTATTTGATTAACAGGATCACATCATTGGTTGAATGATCTGATTGACATGACCCATTCCATTAGCATAGCACCTGATCGTATAGTTTGTTGCTAGTGCTTTTCTTCATGACTTATACATGTTCCTATGACTATGAGATTATGCAACTCCGTTTGCCGAGGAACACTTTGGGTGCTACCAAGCGTCACAACGAATCTGGGTGATTATAAAGGTACATTACAGGTGTCTCGAAGGTACATGTTGGGTTGGCATATTTGAGATTAGGATTTGTCCTCCGATTGTCGGAGAGGTATCTCTGGCCCTCTCGGTAATGCACATCACATAAGCCTTGCAAGCATTGCAACTAAATGTGTTAGTTGTGAGATGATGTATTACGGAACGAGAAAAGAGACTTGCCGATGCGAGATTGAACTAGGTATTGGATACCGACGATCGAATCTCGGGCAAGTAACATACCGATGACAAAGGGAACAACGTATGTTGTTATGCGGATCGACCGATAAAGATCTTCGTAGAATATGTAGGAGCCAATATGGGCATCCAGGTCCCGCTATTGGTTATTGACCGAGAGGTGTCTCGGTCATGTCTACATAGTTCTCGAACCCGTAGGGTCCGCACGCTTAACGTTTCGATGGCGGTTATTATGAGTTTATATGATATTGATGTACGAAGGTTGTTGAGTCCGGATGAGATCACGGACATGACGAGGAGTCTCGAAATGGTCGAGACATAAAGATTGATATATTGGAAGCCTATGTTTGGACTCGGAATCACTCCGGGTGAAATTGGGAATTTTACCGAGTACCGGGTTTCGGAACCTCCCGGGGTCAATGGGCCTTGATGGGCCTTAGTGGGAAAGAGAAAGGGGCCATAGTGCTGGTCACCTTCCCCCTTCCCTAGTCCTATTAGGACTAGGAGAAGGGGCGCTCTCTCTCTCCCTTCCCACTTGGGGAAACCTAGTTGGACTAGGATTTGGGGGAATCCTACTCCTAGTAGGAGTAGGACACCCTGGCGCACCTCTCCTTGGCGGCCAGCCCCTCCCTTCCCTCCTTTATATATAGGGGCAGGGGCACCCCATGACACACAAGTTGATCATTGAGATCGTTCCTTAGCCGTGCGGTGCCCCTTCCACCAAACTACACCTCGAATATACCGTTGCGGAGCTTAGGCGAAGCCTGCGCGGTGGAACATCATCATCGCCACCACGCCGTCGTCTTGTGAAACTCTCCCTCAACACTCGGCTGGATCGGAGTTCGAGGGACGTCATCGAGCTGAGCGTGTGCAGAACTTCGGAGGTGCCGTGACGTTCGGTACTTGGATCGGTTGGATCGGGAAGAAATACGACTACTTCCTCTACGTTGCGTCAACGCTTCCGTTGCTGGTCTCACGAGGGTGCGAGACAACACTCTCATCTCGTTGCTATGCATCACCATGATCTTGCGTGATCGTAGGAAAATTTTGAAATTACTACGTTCCCCAACGGTGGCATCCGAGCCTGGTTTTATGCGTTGATGTCATGTGCACGAGTAGAACACAAGTGAGTTGTGGACGATACAAGTCATACTGCCTACCAGCATGTCATACTTTGGTTCAGCGGTATTGTGAGATGAAGCGGCCGGACCGACATTACGCCAGACGCTTACGCGAGACTGGTTTCACCGCCCGAGCACTCGTTGCTTAAAGGTGACCGGCGGTGTCATCTCTCTCACTTTAGTTGAATCGAGTGTGGCTCGCCGGTCCTTGAGAAGGTTAAAGCGGAGTCTATTTGACGAAATATCGTTGTGGTTTTGATGCGAGGTAAGAACGGTTCTTGCTCAGCCCGTAGCAGCCACGTAAAATTTGCAACAACAAAGTAGAGGGCGTCTAACTTGTTTTTGCAGGGCATGTTGTGATGTGATATGGTCAAGACATGATGCTGAATTTTATTGTATGAGATGATCATGTTTTGTAACGAAGTTATCGGCAATCTGGCAGGAGCCATATGGTTGTCGCTTTATTGTATGAAATGCAATCGCCTGTAATGCTTTACTTTATCACTAAGCGGTAGCGATAGTCGAGAAGCATAAGATTGGCGAGACGACAACGATGCTACGATGGAGATCAAGGTGTCGCTACCGGTGACGATGGTGATCATGGCGGTGCTTCGGAGATGGAGATCACAAGCACAAGATGATGATGGCCATATCATATCACTTATATTGATTGCATGTGATGTTAATCCTTTATGCATCTTATTTTGCTTTGATTGACGGTAGCATTATAAGATGATCCTTACTAAATTATCAAGAAGTGTTCTCCCGAGTATGCACCGTTGCGAAAGTTCTTCGTCTTTGAGACACCACGTGATGATCGGGTGTGATAGGCTCTACGTTCAAATACAACGGGTGCAAAACAGTTGCACACGCAGAATACTCAGGTTATACTTGACGAGCTATGCATATAAGATATGACCTCGGAACACGGAGACCGAAGGTCGGCGTGAATCATATAGTAGATATGATCAACATATTGATGTTCACCATTGAAACTACTCCATCACACGTGATGATCGGTCATGGTGTAGTTGATATGGATCACGCAATCACTTAGAGAATTGGAGGATATTTTTCTAAGTGGGAGTTCTTAAGTAATATGATTAATTGAACTTAAATTTATCATGAACTTAGTACCGATAGTATCTTGCTTGTCTATGATGTGTAGATAGATGGCTCGTCTTTGTTGTTCCGTTGAATTTTAATGCGTTCCTTGAGAAAGCAAAGTTGAAAGATGATGGCAGCAATTACGGACTGGGTCCGTAACGAGGATTATCCTTATTGCTGCACGGAAGAATTACGTCCCGAAGCACCGTTAGGTGCCAGGCCTGGTGCAAGGGCTGCGCGAAGTTGTGAACGTCTGGCAAAGCAAAGCTGATGACTACTCTATAGTTCAGTGTGCCATGCTTTACGGCTTAGAACCGGGACTTCAACGTCGTTTTGAACACCATGGAGCATATGAGATGTTCCAGAGTTGAAGTTAATATTCAAGCGAATGCCCGGATTGAGAGATATGAAGTCTCCAATAAGTTCTATAGCTGTAAGATGGAGGAGAACGGTTCGTCGGTGAGCATATACTCGAATGTCCGGATATAACAATCACTTGATTCAAGCTGGGAGTTAATCTTCCGGATGATTGCGTCATTGACAGAATTCTCCAATCACGCCACCAAGCTACAAGAGCTTCGTGATGAACTATAATATGCAAGGGATGACAAAAACAATGCCGAGCTCTTCGCGATCTTTGAAAGCAGCGGAGGTAGAAATCAAAAGGAGCATCAAGTGTTGATGGTTAACAAAACCACTAGTTTCAAGAAAAGGGCAAAGGAAAGAAAAGGAAACTTCAAAAGAGCGGCAAGCAAGTTGCTGATCAAGAGAAGAAACCAAGTCTGGTCCTAAACCTGAAACTGAGTGCTTCTATTGCAAGCAAGCTGGTCACCGAAGCGGAACTGCCCCAAGTATTTGGCGGATAAGAAGGATGGCAAGGTTAACAAAGGTATATGTGATATACATGTTATTGATGTGTACCTTACTAATACTCGCAGAGCACTGGTATTTGATCTTGGTTACATTGCTAATATTTGCAACTCGAAGCAGGGCTACGGATTGCGAAGATTGGCTAAGGACGAGGTGACAATGCGGCGTGGGAAATGGTTCCAAAGTCGATGTGATCGCGATCGGCACGCTACCTCTACATCTACCTTGGGATTAGTATTAGACCTAAATAATTGTTATTTAGTACCAGCGTTGAGCATGAACATTATATCTGGATCTTGTTTGATGCGAGGCGGTTATTCATTTAAATCAGAGAATAATGGTTGTTCTATTTATATGAATAATATCTTTTATGGTCATGCACCATTGAAGAATGGTTTGTTTTACTTAATCTTGATAGTAGTGATACACATATTCATAATGTTGAAACCAAAAGATGCAGAGTTGATAATGATGGTGCAACTTATTTGTGGCACTTGCCGTTTAGGTCATATCGGTGTAAAGCGCATGAAGAAACTCCATCTTGATGGACTTTTGGAGTCACTTGATTATGAATCACTTGGCACTTGCGAACCGTGCCTTATGGGCAAGATGACTAAAACACCGTTCTCGGAACTATGGAGAGAGCAACAGATTTATTGGAAATCATACATCTTGATGTATGTGGTCCAATGAATGTTGAGGCTCGGCGGATATCGTTATTTTCTCACCTTCACAGATGATTTGAGCAGATATGGGTATATCTACTTAATGAAACACAAGTCTGAAACATTTGAAAAGTTCAAAGAATTTCAGAGTGAAGTGGAAAATCATCGTAACAAGAAAATAAAGTTTCTACGATCTGATCGTGGAGGAGAATATTTGAGTTACGAGTTTGGTCTACATTTGAAACAATGCGGAATAGTTTCGCAACTTACGCCACCTGGAACACCACAACGTAATGGTGTGTCCGAACATCGTAATCGTACTTTATTAGATATGGTGCGATCTATGATGTCTCTTACTGATTTACCGCTATCGTTTTGGGGTTATGCTTTAGAGACGGCTACATTCACTTTAAATAGGGCACCATCTAAATCCGTTGAGACGACGCCTTATGAACTGTGGTTTGGCAAGAAACCAAAGTTGTCGTTTTGAAAGTTTGGGGCTGCGATGCTTATGTGAAAAACTTCAACCTGATAAGCTCGAACCCAAATCGGAGAAATGTGTCTTCATAGGATACCCAAAGGAGACAGTTGGGTACACCTTCTATCACAGATCCGAAGGCAAGATTTTTGTTGCTAAATTGGAAACTTTTTGGAGAAAGAGTTTCTCACGAAAGAAGTGAGTGGGAGGAAAGTAGAACTTGATGAGATAACTATATCTACTCCCTTATTGAGAAATAGTACATCACAGAAAACAGTTTCGTGACACCTACACCAAATAGGGAGGAAGCTAATGATGATGATCATGAAACTTCAGATCAAGTTTCTACAGAACTTCAGAGATCAACCAGAGCAAGATCCGCACTGCAGTGGTAC
The DNA here is from genome assembly GCA_021605205.1 of Aegilops longissima. NCBI lineage: Eukaryota > Viridiplantae > Streptophyta > Magnoliopsida > Poales > Poaceae > Aegilops > Aegilops longissima. The sequence goes on from CM038678.1 coordinate 170,213,920, forward strand.
GGTAATCCTATTTTGGAAGTCATATTCTTTGGAACATGATGAACCTCTGAACTATGAAGAAGCGATGGTGAGCCCAGATTCCACAAAATGGCTTGAGGCCATGAAATCTGAGATGGGATCCATGTATGAGAACAAAGTGTGGACTTTGGTTGACTTGCCCGATGATCGGCAAGCAATTGAGAATAAATGGATCTTCAAGAAGAAGACTGGCGATGGTAATGTTATCTGTCTATAAAGCTCGACTTGTTGCAAAAGGTTTTCGACAAGTTCAAGGGATTGACTACGATGAGACCTTCTCACCGAAGCGATGCTTAAGTCCGTCCGAATCATGTTAGCAATTGCGCATTTTATGATTATGAAATTTGGCAAATGGATGTTAAAACTGCATTCTGAATGGATTTACGGAAGAAGAGTTGTATATGATGCAACGAGAAGGTTTTGTCGATCCAAAGGAGCTAACAAAGTGTGCAAGCTCCAGCGATCCATTTATGGACTGGTGCAAGCCTCTCGGAGTTGGAATAAACGTTTTGATAGTGTGATCAAAGCATTTGGTTTTATCTGAGACTTTTGGAGAAGCCTGTATTTACAAGAAAGTGAGTGGGAGCTCAGTAGCATTTACGATATTATATGTGGATGACATATTATTGATCGGAAATGATATAGAATTCTGGATAGCATAAAGGGATACTTGAATAAGAGTTTTTCGATGAAAGACCTCGGTGAAGCTGCTTACATATTGGGCATTAAGATCTATAGAGATAGATCAAGACGCTTAATAGGACTTTCACAAAGCACATACCTTGATAAAGTTTTGAAAAAGTTCAAAATGGATCGTGCAAAGAAAGGGTTCTTGCGGTATTACAAGGTGTGAAGTTGAGTAAGACTCAATGCCCGACCACCGCAGAAGATAGAGAGAAAATGAAAGATGTTCCTATGCTTCAGCCATAGGCTCTATCATGTATGCAATGCTGTGTACAGACCTGATGTGTGCCTTGCTGTAAGTTTAGCGGCAGGTACCAAAGTAATCCAGAGTGGATCATTGGACAGCGGTCAAGAACATCCTTAAGTACTTGAGAAGGACTAAGGATATGTTTCTCATTTATGGCGGTGACAAAGAGCTCGTCAGAACAGTTACGCCGACGCAAGCTTTGACACGATCCGGACGATTCTAAATCGCAAACCGGATACGTATTTACATTAAGCGGTGGAGCTGTCGGTTGGTGCAGTTCCAAACAAAGCGTCGTTATGGGATCTACATGTGAAGCTGAGTACATAGCTGCTTGGAAGCAGCTAATGAAGGAGTCTGGATGAAGGAGTTCATAACCGATCTAGGTGTTGTACCTAGTGTATCGGGTCCAATGAAAATCTTTTGTGACAATCTTGGTGCAATTGCCTTGGCAAAGGAATCCAGATTTCACAAGAGAACCAAGCACATCAAAAGACGCTTCAACTCCATCCGGATTTGGTCGGTGGGAGACATAGAGATATGCAAGATACATACGGATCTGAATGTTGCGACCGTTGACTAAGCCTCTTCCACGAGCAAAACATGATCAGCACCAAGACTCCATGGGTGTTAGAATCATTCTTGTGTAATCTAGATTATTGACTCTAGTGCAAGTGGGAGGCTGAAGGAAATATGCCCTAGAGGCAATAATAATGTTATTATTTATTTCCTTATATCATGATAAATGTTTATTATTCATGCTAGAATTGTATTAACCGGAAACATAATACATGTGTGAATACATAAACCTACAGAGTGTCACTAGTATGCCTCTACTTGACTAGCTCGTTAATCAAAGATGGTTATGTTTCCTAACCATGAACAAGGAGTTGTTATTTGATTAACGGGATCACATCATTGGTTGAATGATCTGATTGACATGACCCATTCCATTAGCATAGCACCTGATCGTATAGTTTGTTGCTAGTGCTTTTCTTCATGACTTATACATGTTCCTATGACTATGAGATTATGCAACTCCGTTTGCCGAGGAACACTTTGGGTGCTACCAAGCGTCACAACGTAATCGGGTGATTATAAAGGTACATTACAGGTGTCTCCGAAGGTACATGTTGGGTTGGCATATTTCAAGATTAGGATTTGTCACTCCGATTGTCGGAGAGGTATCTCTGGGCCCTCTCGGTAATGCACATCACATAAGCCTTGCAAGCATTGCAACTAAATGTGTTAGTTGTGAGATGATGTATTACGGAACGAGAAAAGAGACTTGCCGATGTGAGATTGAACTAGGTATTGGATACCGACGATCGAATCTCGGGCAAGTAACATACCGATGACAAAGGGAACAACGTATGTTGTTATGCGGTCTCGACCGATAAAGATCTTCGTAGAATATGTAGGAGCCAATATGGGCATCCAGGTCCCGCTATTGGTTATTGACCGAGAGGTGTCTCGGTCATGTCTACATAGTTCTCGAACCCGTAGGGTCCGCATGCTTAACGTTTGATGCGGTTATTATGAGTTTATATGATATTGATGTA